>APFE031702309.1:65431-81425 GCA_000404065.3 Pinus taeda | reverse complement strand
AAATAAGACACGATGCTCCTCGCAGGGAGTCTCTATCCTTTATATATGACTCATACATGCAATACCATGGTTCTTATTAATACCATCTATCTAATACCATGGCCCATTTGCAGCTAACTGTGGTCCCATCATTAAATGAGGGTTAACCACTTACAATTATTAATATGGGCTTTATTGACTCTTTACTTAACTATAACTATGAATCAATCCTACTACATAAATAAGGGGGTTAAGGTGGCACCCTAACATCCTCTATGTAATAATTTGTTAGTTCCTCTTGGATGGTAGTTCAACATAATAGAAGAGGGTTTTTTCCATGTAGAGGGTTTTCCACTAGAAAAAGTTTCTATTCTCTTATGTGCATGATTGATATTGTTCATGATGCTTTCATATGTTGAGCTCACCCCCCCCATCTCAGTAGTGAGCACAATTCCAACAATTGGTGTCAAAGCTAGGTTCTCTCAATGAATATTTATCGCTTGAGAGCATATCATGGACCATGGCCTAGAATAAGAGGAAGCAATCTCAGAAAAGAAAGAGAAACAAACAAGTGAAGAAGATTTCGAATTCAGAAAAACCCCTCTTCTTGTTGGTAAAGAATGATGAAGGTAAATGTTGCAATCATCTTATTTCTGATTGTACATTTCCTTATGCATGTAGTGATAGTTATTCTCTTGAGATTAATGGCTGAGAAGAAGATAATCATAGTTTTGAAGTTGATACCTCATGAGGTGAGGAAGATGTCTTTCCAGTGCAAGAATATGAGAATGAAGAGCTTGAGAGATTAGTAACACTTGAAGAGGAAAACAAAGCTCAAGCAAGATTGATAGAGAAGCTCATGTTGGAGAATAAAGATCTGAAGAAACTTCTTCATTCTTGAGGAGAGAGAGCATGCATTTAAAGGAAAAATTTCTGATATTGAAAATCAGTTGGAAAAAGCAAGGAGAACTAAAGAGGAGATTAAAAGCCAAGTCAAAGACTAGATCAACAATCATAAGAAATTTAAAGCAAAAGCAAAATTGGAAGAAAGCAAATCTAGTCTATAGAGAGAAAATAAGGCAACAACAGGAGATCCCAAAGCAAAAATTTGCAGTAGCACCAAAGGAAGCCATCATCAAGAACAAAAGCCAAAGAATGCACCAAAGAAAAACGTGAGAAATGTAAGGTGTTTTGGTTGTCAGAAGTTTGGACTGTAAATTGTAGAAGCAAAATGACAAACCTTTCCCACTAAAAGAAGAAGTGGAATGTGGAGAAATCACGAGCAGTCACTCAAAGGAATGGAACCCCATCATTCTCTAGGTATATATATATATATATATATTTAATTTATGCAATGAATTTGGGTATAAAAGTATTCATTGTAAAAAGCTGCCATTTTCGCCATTTGATAGACATATTACATGCTTTATCTACAATAATATTGGCCATGGAGCCAAAGACTATTTGTTCCCTATAGCCCTTAAGAAATCTAATCAACAAAGGAGGAAACATGAGCCAAAGAATTTTTGAGCAGGAAGTGGTACATCAAGGTTTGGAGAAATAAGAAAACTGAGGCCATCGCGGTCTTGGGGAACCTGAAAACAACATTTATTAAATTTAGGAGAGCTCATCAAAGTTCCTTTTGTCAAAAGGCCTCATTATATTTGAAATTTATTTTGGTAAACGATCTGGTTTAAATATGCTCATTTCGTTTTCGTGTGCATGAAGTGATGAGAATTACCTGCACAAATAAAAGAAATCGATGATTAGTTTTTGAAATTAAAAAAAAAAATAAGGGGAGAAAAGAAAGACTGCATTTATTAGACTGATATGCTGTGAAACCATTTTTTTTTTTTTTTTAAAGCTATGAATGGTTAAACTTTTGTATTTGGTCATGATAATCGATTTTCATTATTAAAACCTGATGTAGAGAATTATTGAAGTGCAAATGACCGAGATTGAAAAACCACTTGATTCATCATGTGAAAATGCATCTAATCTTTATATGCCAAGCTAGTGGGCTGGGTTTTGGTGTTGAATCTAGTCAAAGTTAATAATCGATCAATGCATAAAAATTATTACATACCATGAGCGCTAAACCATTGTAATTATCCATGGTTTTTCTTGTGGACACATTAGTGATCTGGGTCTCCATGACACGTGAGAATGAATTCAGCGGTTAGCAGTGCCCATTATTAATTTGGGCAGTGCCCGATTGGTGACGGTGTTGAGCATGTTCGTAATGGAAGAAATACAAGGCTGGGGGGGCTTATGAAAACAGTGTCAACAAGGTTTCAAAATTGTTAATGGTTCAATGTTCCCATCCAGTTCAAGTTGCTGTTGAAATAGGTAGCAAGTTTTAAGGGGACATCAACACCTCCATGAGAACCCTTACGACCCTCATTCTCTGGTGAGGTCGATCTGGTAATAAAACCTCTACCAGGGTTTTATTCCGATTGTGGTCTGCGCAACCCTAATGGCATGGGTTTCAAAGGAATGAGGTCAGGTTTTGTACCTGGGTGATTTAAGCCAAATTTGACCTTAATCTGCTTCAGTGTATCCATAACTGCTAGTGTTTTGTTAGCTGATGGAGTATACAATGTAAGTGCCAACACTATCTTGAAGTTTCCGGGAAGTTCTTTGGACCCCTGGCACATTATCAGTGCAATGGTGAAATCTACAGTTTTGGTGGACTGATTTCTATAATAAGTTGTGCATGGGAGTTACAACTCTATGAGGACCAAAAGGTGTAGGGGTATTTACAAATTTTGCAATTGTAATCTCGTTAGTTTGTATCTTCAATGCATATTTTGTGCTGTCGTGGTATTTTTTTTTGTTTTGAAGGTACAGTGATCATATTTCTTGGAGCAGAGGGTGAAAATGATGGTGAATGACGCATGCATGGTGGTGAACGACTCAAAAACGAAACCGAAACAATAAAAATAACACAAGACACCACAGGAGACGAGAAAAGCCTATTATTTGGCATTATTCAGCCGCTGGTGCCACTAAAATGGTTGATTCTTGGAATCTAGACATTTCCATGTCGAGGAAAACCTAAAGAATATAATTTAGTGGAGGTTACCTAATCAACCCTAAAAAACGAGGAGTAAAGCGGAATGCAACTGGATGTAGTGTTGGGTTGCTGAGAATCGTTTGAATTATTTTCTATTTCCTTAAATTTCTGCAATTTAGTTGAAAGATTTGTAATCGGGTCCGATTTTCATAGGGATCGAACCAACGACCATTGTGACTGAGGTTTTGTGCAACCTTAAGAGAAATAGTGTAAAATCGACGTGGATTAGGGTGGATTTTGTGCTATAGAGAAAGTCTGTTGTCTGGATTATTTATTCTTCTTCGGAAGTAGACCCCGTTGTCAGTTCTGATTTTAAAGAAGACGAATATGGAATAGACTCATTTGCAAAAAAAAATCTTCCCGCTGCTATAAAGATGATCTTGTTGCAGCCAGGTTTAGCGAACTTTCGGTCGTCAACTTTCAGAGATAATTTGCAAATAAATTGAATCAAGCATAGATGGTGTCCATTTCTGCAATACATAGCCACATCTGATCCAAAAATCTGTTATTTTTAATCAAGCTTGGCTTTTTGCATGGGTATTATTAAAAGTTGCAGATCTAGGAATCCGAATGAGAGTTCTTCACAAAAATATGAAAGATCGTAAGTCAAAGGAACTACATTCTGGAATTACTCCCGGCATTGTTCATTTTGTTATGTCATATGTTCACTCTTCAAATCTATTCATTTTACAATATCAACAATAAGGAAGATATGTTGGAAGGATTACTAGCTCTATGAGTAAACTAATTAGAAAGAAAACAAATAAATTCATTGCATACACTTAGGACACAGTGTCACCAGAATATCATAATGCTTACTCTTGTAAACCACTGTTGCAATCCGTTGACGTCTGTTGTGTGTGTTGTTGTTTGGTTACCATATTTTACTGAAGCTATTCACAATAGTTGATTCCTAAACTTTTTTATTTTTATTTTGCGTCTCATACGATGGCTCATTGCAGTAAGATCCATTTGTAAGCATCCGTGGGGGCGCCCTTGGTCACCATCTAGAGAAGGATAGTTGCTTCCATTGACAGTCACTGTATACTGTTGTCAATGATGTATGTGCTGAAATTGTGCAAATTCATCATCAATTTCGTAAAATGACAGTTCATGGATGCATAGTATAGCACGAATTTTTTGTAGAAGCAAATCTGGAGCAGCAGTAATGTAACTATATATTATAGGCTGAGTCTCTTGTTGTTGAGAGTCATCATTGTCATAGTGAGTGATTTTTCATGAGTTGAAATAAAAGTGTCATGATATAAATGTCGGGTCCATAGATTCATTGATCTTAGTTGTTTATTTCAGCCATGTAAAATATTTAGAAAGCCATGTAAAGATAAGTGTTTAGAAATTAGTATGTTGCTATATATGTTGAGTAGGAGTCCTGGTGCATTGAAGTGGTTACTCATTTGTTAGTTATATGTGGGCTTAGAGGTCATTTTCAAAGTCATGTAAATTATTTAAGAAGCCTTATAATTATGTTTTCAATTTTTGAGTCCATGATGTCAGTGCTCGGTGATAGGAAGAATCATATGTTAATCATGTGCACTGCAAAACGTTGTAGCCCTTTGGTCAAGTCCTTGGTAAAAATTCAGATTTTTGGTCTATGAAGTGTAGCTTTCAAAGAGAGTATTTTCCTTGCAGGTTGATGATGGAGGTGACACTGAGGGGGAGCATGTTTGTTATGGTTGTTGATCAACTATGGTGTTGATTTGCTACTTCGATTGTTGGTTGCTTTGGCGTTGTCTTCATGCATGTGATGGTTCTATGCATTCGACGGGGACATGTATATCACATGATGTTGTTGCTCTGGTTGACATTGACGTTGATGTGGTTGGAGTTGTTAGTTATCTTTGCTGTTGTTGTTTATGATGTGTTGTCACTGATGGTTATGCTTCTACTTGGGAGTATATTGTTGCTGCTACATTCATTTGTTGCTGCTTTATGTTGGTGATCAAATTTTCTTTGTTGTATGTTGCTATGAGGAGCGAGTAAGTTGAGTGATGCTCTTGATGTGTTGTTTTTCATTTGCATTTGGAGAGTGAGTGTTGCTACCATATTGTTGATGGATATGGTTTGTTGGTGCTTTATGATGCTCTGATGAGTGTATTATTTGTTGCTGCATTGTGATTTGACCCAGATAGTGTTCAGGGGGAGTTATTGATGATCAATAGAGTTATGATGTCATACCCTTTTCCATTGATGTCAAAGGGGAAGTATCTACAGGATTCAGTTTGAGAGGAAAATATCAGTTGGCTGGTTTAGTCGAGGTTGCCATCAATGCCAAAGGGGGAGATTGTTGGCATTGATGATGTGTTGCAGAGGCATTGTTGATGCACATGTTGTGTTGTATTGTTTGATGGTTAGCATTGATTTCAACTTGGGCATGTGTTGCAGTTGTCTTGAGTGTGAAAATGATTATGTTGTAGGTAGATGTACTCTTTGACGGATGGGCTTACATATGTACTCTTATGTTGCTTGGTTTGGGTGCTGGTATTACCATGATACATGCATCCTTTGTATCAACTTAACCATGTATATACTTATGGTATTGGCTTGCAAATTACCACGGTACAAGGGTTTGTGGTATTGGCTTAACCATGGTATCTGCCTATGGTATTGGCTTGGAGATTACCATGGTACAAGGGTCCATGGTATTGACATAACCATGGTATTGACCCATGGTATTTCCCTAAATTTTAATTTGGTACAAGGGTCCATGGTATTGACATAACCATGGTATTGACCCATGGTATTTTCCCAAGGTATTGATTGGAGATTACTAATGATATTTTGACATATATTCTTATGATTATCTTCGAGCGTTAGTGTGGATTGATTTCATGAGTTGTGTGATGGATGGAGTGAGTGAGTGCTACAGTTCTTTTCATAGATAATTTTACATTTGTAGATGGTTTTAGAGTGCATATCATATTTTAGTATTCAGATTAGAAATGTTGTTAGGTTTCTCATGATGAGCAAGTTTGAGAACCTAGTTTGAAAATGCATGAAACGTAGTTCGCATGGAGGTGTTGAATGCGTGGGGGATTCGTTATAGACATTGTGTAGATAAGGTGGGGGCCTTCTAGCAGACAGATCGAAATGAGAAGCATTTCTCCAGAGTCCAGTGGTGTTGGGCAAGGCTCGTTGGTTGTGGTGGCTTCTAGTGAATGGTTGTTCGTAGAGTCGTGAGAGAAGAGTATTTTTAGATGATATTTCAAGCAGATTGTCTTAACAGTCAAGTCTTCTAGCCACTGGGTGGTAGCTCCTTTATGTAATAATTTGTTCAACATAATAGAAGAATTGAGCAACAACAACAGTTGATGGTTTTTTTCCCTAGAGAGGGTTTTCCACCAAAAAACTTTATGTTTTCTTATGTGCATGATTGATATTATTCATGGTTCTTTCCTATGTTGATTTCTTATGTTAACTGATGGGTTACTAATTCTTAGCTATTTCGATAAAAAGATTTAAAAATTTAATAAATCCTCACACTATTGATTCAACCCCCCTCTAAGTAGTGAGCTAAATTCCGACATCACTTTTGATTGCTTCCACTTTAATAAGTGTCTTTTCATGTTATCTTCGCTCTGACATCTATCTATTTCAAGTTGGCTCACATTATGCAAGTGACATCTTCATGTTTTCCTATTGCCTGATGCAAGTTATGAAAGATTCCATCTTTCACCAGGTGATGAGCGTCGCCTATTCATGAACTTAATTAACATATATTTTCCTCCCATACTTGTGCACTAAGTATTTTCTAAGGTCTCCTCCCTTTCATAGTGCATTAGTGCTTCCTAGGTTAAGTGACCTAGAATTTTGATGCTTCCCGCAGCGAAAAACACATTCCAGATGACAAAGCGGCCACTGTTGACAATTACGGTCTCCCTAACTTGAGCACAATTCATAACAACAAAGCACACTTCATAACAACAAAGAACACTTTGAAAAAAGGAAGCACACTTTGGAACAACAAAGCACACCTTGGAAGAATAAGGCCTAATGTCCCTTTAAGCACATGGCACTCTCATGAAGTAGGAAGCCTTAGGGTGCATGAGACACTCATGAAGCATGGAGCCTTATGGCACATGGCACACTCATGAAGAAGGAAGGTTTAGGGCACATGGTGCATTCACGAATCCTTTATCCTTCCCTTACGACACATGGCGCGCTCTTGAATCACGAAGCCTTCATCCTTCCCTCTTCCCTTAGGGCACATGATGTAGAAACGAAGCCTGAAGCCTTCATTTTAATGCACTCTTTGGACTCGAAGAAATGCACCCTCTTATTTCATCTTGAGTGCACAAACACATTGGGAAGGCTTGAATCCTGATCCCTTGTTCCTTTGATGTGCGCCCTTGTGCCCCCTTTGTCCCTTGAGTGCACAAGTGCACTGTGAACCAACGAATGTTTCTCCTTCGTGCTTTGGACCTGCACCCTATGCCCTTGAGTTTTCTCTCTCTCTCTTGCTTGAGTGCACAAGCGCATCTTGAAGGCCTATTGTGAGCCTTGACCTTTCACTGCCTTCAGTGGAGTAAAAATGAAGAGTGGATCCTTCCTAAGATACTCATGAGTTTGATTGTGCCCTCCTAATCAAGCCTCCTTATTTTAACCCTCTCATAAGCCTATTGTGATTTGATCATTCCATGAGCTAGGTATTTATAGATTAGATGTTTTTAAGACTAATTTCACGTTATCATGAATGATTTTCATTGGCAGGAGTACCTTCCTAGCGTGACAAGGTAATGCTAAAAGCATATAGCAAGGAGAAATCATAAAGAAACACCTTTGGAGAAGAAGAACAAAAGAAAGCCATCATGGAGACATGAAGTAGATCATGGACCAAGACAGAAAGAAGACATTGCATGATGACCTAGAGGATTACAAAGCTCATCCAAGTCACTTTGGAGGGTGAAGATAAGCAACAAAGTGGATCTTTCATGAAGATGAAGCATAGATCAAATGTGCCATCAAGAATGTAAAATGAAGTAGAAAGGAAGACAACTTGGCATGGCCAACTCATCATTGTCAAGTTGTAACTTGTACAAGTGTCATCGTAATGGTTAATGTGTCAATGTGTCATACCACATCATCATGCATAATGTAATGATTATTCTCAAGAAAAGGACAAAATGTAAGGTGTGGGAGTCTAAAGGTCATATGTGGAATATGAAGAGTCACATAGTCATATATGGACAAAAGAGTTGTATAGAAGTCCAAAATTCATATAGAGAAGTCCAAAAGTCATTTAGTAGTTCAAGAGTTGCATAGAATTCCAAAGGTCATAATAGAAGTCTAAGGGTCATGACGGTAACTCAAGAGTCATGGGGATACGAGAGGTCATTCCCCTTGTAATTATAAAAGTAACCTAATAACTCAAGCAAAAGGCTTTTGAGGCTTAAAGCTTTGGAGAGCTAGTCTTAGCTTCTCTACTTGGCATATGAGAGAAAATTATTCTTTGGAGAAGCAAGAAGTGACTTAATGTTCCACTACTGGTGTTAGAAATTGTAGCAAGAAAAGGCTCAATTTCGAATTGTGCCTAAGTCAAATTGAGCAATTCAATTTTCCACATCATCAGGATGACTTGGATTGTAGTTAGCTAGAGTGACATGGTCTTGTCTACTAGTTAAGCTAGTAAATTTGAGTTTGTAGGCTAGAAGTAGAGTTGTGCATGAGTTGATTGCTAAGATAGAGCAATCTAGTTGAGTTATTGTTACTTGAACTCAGTTAACTGAGCTCTAGTCATTAGTTGATTCAGATGAGGGTCAGTTTAGTAGTTATGATTGTTGTTAACTCACTGATCTCTCAGTTAACTAGTCAATTAGCTAAAAATAGACCCAATCATGCATGGAATCAAAATTTCCTAGTTGAGTGGATGGAAAAGGCACATTTGTATTTATAATTTTATACTAGTTGAGTGTACAAGCTTGGAAAATTAAGCAGGTGAATAATTCCTCGGAAATTATGCAAGCAAATAGGAAAAAAATCCTATCTTTTAGGAGCTATTTTCCTTTAGAACTTTGTAAAGAAATAAGAGCAAGCTGGGGCCTTGAATTAGCTAAGTGTTGGACAGAGCAAGACAATCAACAAGAGAATAGGTTTACAATGCAGGGTGTGCTTTAGGATCAAAGCAAGACATTGTAATAGTTTCTCAATCTCATATGATTAATGAAAAAAAGGGGTTTTTCCTAGTTGGGTTCCCCTGCAAATCATTGTGTTCTTGTGGTTTTGATGGTTGCATGTCATTGCATGTGCTTCTAAATTGTAACTTCCATTCCATAGAATAGTAGAGTTAATTTGTGATCTCTTGATTTTAGTTAGATTTCATCAGTAGCAAAAATTCTCTTACAATTTCTACAACTGGAACTAGTGCCTCATCAATGTAACTGTGTACTTGGATCTTTCACCTATTTGAGATTAAATGAGCCAACTTATTTTGATGCATGTATTGCAAATGTTTTAGGGATATTCTTGGTATGTTTATAGTGTATGTTGTGTTCATATGTACTGGAGAAATTGAACTATTTCTGTGGATTTGGTACTCATCTCGTTGAATGTGTGTTGTATTCGCTTTAATAACCATTATGTGAACTATTTTCCTAACAAATATTTTCATGCTCTCATGTCTCTCTCTTAGGTTAGTACTATTACTTCCTTCTAAAGACTCACTCTCATCTCCCACTCGTGAAGGTCTCGTTTTACATATTGCAATCGATGTTTCACAATGTTAACTTACTAGCTTGTTCAATGTTATGTATATAATCTCTTACGTTATATGTTGAAACCAAGGCAAACCTTTGTGTTATGGTGGCTGGGATGATACTCCCAATGGGGCTCCTACTCCAAACAAAGCTAGGTCTAATTGGGAATTCACCTAAAGGAGACCCCATGTTTTTTGGCAGCATCCAACACCATCAATAGGGCCACAAGTGGATGCCACTTGGATGCCACATGGTAGCCCAATTCTGATGTGGCCTTATTTGATTAGTCAAGCTTTATTAAGACATAATTTTCAATTTGGGAGTCATATTGACATAAAATTTATATTGCCAGAAAGATATCAATGAGATGAACATGATGGTGGGATATGTTTTTATATTTGAAGAAGTTGTAAGAAGATGATTTTTGAGACCCCGTCTTCATAATAGGCCTTAAATGTCGAGTCAATTCAATAAGTAACACCTCCTATGACTCGAGATAGTACAAGGGGACATGAGGGAGTGTTACAGAGTGGTATCATAATGGATTCATAGTCTCATGAAGATCGAAAAAAAATTGACACCCTATATCCTTAATTGAGCATTATGACATTAGTTATGTTACACAAGCCAAGATCTAAAATTTGAACTAGATGTTTCCTAATATTTTTCCTCAATATTTCCCATGTTTCACCATCTGAAACATGCTAGAAGAAAAGTTATAGTGAAATTCCATGATGACTATTTGTAGCAATAAAGCCATAGGATCATGAGCTAAGATACCAAATGTTTTGAACCTTTTTCCTTAAGAATGTTAAGAAACTAATAATTATGCTCCTCTTCAAGGGGGAAACCTCCTTTTACAATTAAAACAATGTACAATACAATATTTTGTGATTCTTAGACTAGGTAACTTTAGTATATGTATAGGAGACAAAGGGTATAATTATTATTAAAGGGACCATGAGACGTTCAAGCCTACATATGAATATAACAATAGAAATGCAATAACTCAATATATAGGACTTAATAATGGTTTTTAGGGTTAAAAAGGGGCTTATATAGGTTTTAAAATTGTATAAGCAAAGGAATACATCTATTTTTTTTATTTTTATGGTAGCCATAATTTTACATTGCAATTTAATTTAACCATCTATCATTGGAAGATGTTATACAACCATAAATTGATCAAGATGTAACTATTATGATGGATTGATAGTTGAATTATGGTTTAGTATTACTCATTTATATTTAGCTAATATTAATCTATTATATGTGCTCATATTTACAAGGTTATTCTTAATGGCAACATGGTGTTAGCATTGATGTCAACCATGGATCTAGTTGTGTTGGCATTAATTTCAACAGACTTGAAGGACCTGTGTTGATGGTCAAAGGTATGCAAAAGGTTTTGGAGGTTGTAAAGGTGCCTGAGGATGTAGTGAAGAAGTTGGTAGTAGATCTGGATTAGATAGATTTGAGTTTTCCTTATTTTACCAGACTGTCATGATCTTATCATTTGTAGATAGTGACATTGCCCGACTGTTGCAGTCATTTAGTCTTGTTCCCATGACACTCCAACCATACATCATGTTTTATGTCCGCAATACTCTCCTATAGGTGCACCAAAGAATAACATAAGGTAATGGTAACATTTGAGATGTTTGAACCGACCTGTAATGACCATGTGGATTTGGTTGAAGGAATAATGTGAACACACTGATTTACTATTATAGAGCTGATCTAGTCCAAGTCTAATGATTTGGTTCAAGTGTTGATGTATTGATATGGTCCAAGTGATATATTTTGGTCACCAAGGAAGTGGATCAAAATTATAGTTTGATTGAGTCCAATTCAAGTCGATATAGAGGATGATGGGATCATAATTAAATATGTGAGCGATGGATCGATAGAGGTTAGGTAACAATTCAATGCATGTACCCCTGTAGAGATAATGCACATTATGTTGGGTGTGATTGTGTAAGAGACTGAAGTTGTGATTGGAAAGCACGTAAGGAGAATGCGATTAAATGCTTATGTGAGTAGAATCTAAGTGTGATGCACAACTACTAGTATTGGATCAAGAATCTCATGTGCACATGGAACAACAAATATATTCACTTGTAGCAGAGTGATTGGATAGAGAAAAAGTGGCACCTGCACATGGAACCTATAGTAGGCCCATTCTGATGTGGCAATGCACATAGATAAGAGGATACACCTATAGATGATGGTAGAGACAGAGCATTGATGTTTTGGAGTCTAAGCATATTTACTAGAGGGTTTACATGGTTGATATTACTAGTGAATGCACTGCTAATTGTTGTGGTTGCACATGTAAATATATTTTTGTGTAGTTGCTATGTTTTGGATGTTGACATGTTTTCATTATAGGTAAAATATGACAGAGTTTATTTTTAATATATGTTGATGTTCTGTATAGCCTTGTATTGATATAGCCAGGGTTTGATGCTTGAGAGGATAAAGATGTATTATGTCATATACGGTGTTGTGTATTTTGTGAGGATGAGTGTTGTTTAGTCAATTTAGTGTCCCAAATTGCTTGCATAAATTATCAACCGAGGTTCGTAAGCTGATGAAGTGTAGTGCATTGTATGTGCTTAGTTAACCCTTCTTACTTTGTTGTTTTGTATTTTATATTGTTTTTGGGGGTTTCTGTTCCTTGATTCCTAATGATGTATAATCTGAACTATGGGAAACTGAATCTAAACTTCCTAAAGGTGAACAAAGAGCTTAAAATTAGTCAAAATCTAAGTTAAAAGAAGGAAAAACAGAGCATCTATCCTATCTTGTCATTAATCCTAAGTCATGAATCTAATTCTTATAATCAAAAGGTAAAGTTTTAAGTCATGTTGAAATAAATACAGGGAATTAAATTAACTGAAGTACTTCTAGTTACTCTAACCTTCAATTTTGAAAGATAACCTTCTTGAGATGGAATACAAGCAACTTCTGTACTTCATGATCTAGAAAAAACTAAATCAAAACATGCAGAAGGTAACTGATTGGTTTCAACCCTTATGTAAAGTGAATGTTTAACCATTTAGTTTAGGATGGATATCAACCTGAAATGGTGATAAAAAACATTCATTAATACAATTCATTAACAACTTGAACTAGGAAATAAATAACAAAAAAAGTGAGTAAACTAATCAACAATGCATCCTCATTACTTCCAATCTTACTCTGTTTAGAAACAAAGTCGTTTCCTTTATGAAATGAATTGGAGAAACAAGACTGCACGTTTGAATTCTAACATTATGCTATTGATCATAACTAAAAGAAATCAAACTATAAGAAATCAACCTAAGTTACAAACATTGCTAAAAGTAAATGATGAAATTAAAACTGAACAGAAAAACAAATGAAAAGAAAACCTCCTTCAGTGCAAGGGCCCTCTGCAACTGATTGGGTTGAGCTGCTAACTTAATTCAAAAATGCTCCGTCAAATGATCATTGGTCAACACATGGCTTTATATTATAAACAGGAACAAAACGTCCAAAATTACAGTGCTGCAAGTCTGAGCTTAATACATCAAAAACTTTGAACCCCTTCTGGTTCTCTACAACTGGTATTTAAAAGAAAATATTCATAATTGTCTTTTGAGGAAAATTAGCTACAGGTGGTCTACATGAATCACAACCAGACTGCGTAAATGTTTGATCAGCTACAGGAGACTTGAATTCGAGAAATATGGTGGCATAGAACCTTTAACACAGGTGGCTAATTCGAGTTAATGCTTCAACAGAACTGTTGGATTTATTAATTAACCACGAAAGGGTAGACAAAGAGCCCTATTGCTTACGGGTTTCATATGTTTGACTCCACCTTTGACCGTGGTCTTGAGCTGGCTTTTTTATCGATCTGGGCTGGGTGACTAGGATAAGATCCATGTCGAGACGATTCCAGAGATGCCCATGTGGCCAATTTCTTCATTTGACACCTGTAATCTTCCAAACCACGGAAGTAGCTACAAAACACATAGTTAGCTGCAACGGTGCCAAAATGTTTAGTCAATTTAGTGTTCTAAATTGCTTGCATAAATTATCAACCGATGACCATTCACAAGAAGAGGTATTTTGCTTCCATCTATTATCCTTATCTTTACTTGCTCCATTATTAAAGACTTCTCCAATCTCATATGGCCCAAGCCAATGAGTTTGAAACTTCCCTTGAAAATCTTTGAACTTTGAATCAAACAACAGTGCCCAATCTCCTGTTTGAAACTTCTTCTCCTTAATATATTTATCATGCCATTTAGCCCTCTGCTGTTGGACTATACTGGTTCTTTGAACTACATCTTGCCTGATTTCATCAATTTCATTGAGTTGCTCCAATCTATGTTTTTGTGCCTCTGATAAATCCAGTCCCAATTGGACTGCCATCTTGAAGGTTTTGATTTGAAACTCTATAGGGAACAGGACTTGTTTCCCATAAACAAGTTCATAGGGTGTATGTCCCATTGTGTTCCTCCATGTAGTTCTATAGGCCCATAAGGCTTCAGGAAGCCTTTCTGCCCAATCTCTTCTATGTAGATGCACAACCTTAGTGAGAATTCCTTCAATCACCTTATTTGTAGATTCAACTTGACCATTTTCTTGTGTATGATAGGGAGTAGATTTTCTATGTTTGATCTTGTAATCTTCCACAAGACCCTTCACCATTTTAGATGTAAATTGAGATCCCTGATCTGTCACAATTCCTCTTGGAACACCAAAACGAGTGAAGATGTCCTCAAAAAGAAAATTAACTACATATTTTTCATTAGCAAAAGGTAATGCTTTGGCCTCTACCCATTTAGTGACATAATCAGTGCATACCAATATATCCTTCTTTTGATTAGATGGAGGATTAATTGGTCCAACAAAATCCAAGGCCCATTTTTCTAAAGGTTCAATGAGTACCTCAATTTGTAGTGGCATTTCATTTGAAGGAGCAGGTTTCCCTACCCTCTGGCAACTGTCACACCTCCTGACATATTCTTTGGTATCTTTGAAGATGGATGGCCAATAATACCCTAAAGAAAATATTTTATAGGTTGTCCTCTTGTAAGCAAAGTGTCCACCACACGGCTCATCATGACATGCCTTAAGAATCTCAAACATTTCATCTTCCCTAACACATCTTTTGATCATAAGATCTGGGCTTGTTTTATACAATTCATTACTGATCCATGATTATCTTGCACTTATCTGAATGATTGTTCTTTTCTCTCTAGGAAACAAATGTGAAGGCAATTTCCCTGTGACTAAGTAATTGGCCATATCTACAAACCAAGGATCTTGAGTAGTCACTGCAAAAAGATATTCATTAGGAAACTTATCTTCAACCGGAGTGTCATCCTTGATATTTTGAATTCTGGACAAGAAATCAACAACTGTGTTTTGTTTTCCAGGTCTATCTAGCATAGTAATATTGAATTCTTGCAAGAGTAAAAGCCATATTGTAACTCTGCCATTAGTAATAGGTTTATTCATTAAGTATCTAATTGCAGAGTGATATGTATGAACAAAGGTTTCATAGCCTATTATATAATGCCTGAACTTGTTGATTGCATGAACAACAACTAAAAATTCCTTTTCAGTTATAGTATAATTCAACTTAGTGGAAGTCAAATTCTTACTTATATAGTAGATGGCGTAGGGAATCAAATCTTTTTGTCCTAATACAGCTCCCAGAGCTGTATCTAAAGCATCTGTTGAAATGTGAAAAGGTAGTTTCCAATTTGGACCTCTCAAGATGGGTGCTTCAGAAATTTTTGTTTTTAAAGTCTCAAATGCTAACTGGCAGTCAGGATTCCAATTGAATTCACAATCCTTGGTAAGTAATTTCAAGAGTGGGGATGCTATTTTAGTGAAATTTTCTATAAATCGTCTATAGTATCCTGTAAATCCTAGAAAAATTCTAACATCCTTTTGGCAATTTGGAATTGATAATTTAGAGATGACTTCAACTTTAGATTTATCAACTTTAATCCCATCTCCTAAAATGTGATGCCCTAAAAAAATCCCTTCTGTAAACATCATAAAACATTTTTCATGGCTTAGTGAAAGGTTTGCTTCCTTACATCTTTTAAGAACTTTTTCCAAATTTTCCAAAGCTTCTTCAAACGTATTCCCATAGACTGTAAATTCATCCATATATACCTCTACACAATCATGTATTAGATTAGAAAAAATTCCTAGTACTGCTCTTTGGAATGTTGCAGGT
>APFE031702309.1:37027-65411 GCA_000404065.3 Pinus taeda | reverse complement strand
TGATCTTCAGGTGCCACCTGAATCTGATTATAACCACTAAAACCATCCAAGAATGAGAAATACTTCTTACCTGCTAATATATCTAACACTTGATCTATAAAGGGCAAAGGAAAATGATCTGTAAGGGTAGCTTTATTCAAACTCGATAATCAATGCACACCCTCCATTTACCATTGTTTTTAGGCACAATTACTAAAGGGGAAACCCATTGGCTGTCTGAAATTGGGTAAATGAAATTTACATTCAATAGTTTTTGCAACTCTTCTTTCACAATTTCCCTAAGATTTGGATTCATCCTTCTTTGAGGTTGTCTAATAGGTCTACAATTTTCCTCAATGTAGATGTGATGTATACAAGTCTTTGGACTAATTCCTTTCATGTCAGTATATTCCCATGCATATGCAACATAATGTTGTTGTAATGTCTTGATTAGCTTTCCCTGTTATAATGTCTCCAAGTTATTGTTTATGTTCAATGTTCTCCCTGGAAATATTTCAATTGTAGAGCTATGAAATTCTTCCATAGAATAAAGAGATGTCTGCCTAGATGACAAATATTCAATATTGGATTTTTCTTGAAATTGATCATGTTCATATTCTGGAGATGATTCAAAATTTTCCATTGTATTTAAGATTTGACTATCTTCACTAATGTCTGAAATAGTAAAGAGATGCTGAATGTCATTTTCATCATCAATCCATTCTTTGTCATATATTTCTGTGATTGTTCTTGCTGGAGGATATAGAGTGAATTTCTTTGTTGAATTCCCATAAGAAATATATATGTCACTAGATCTACAACTAATGAAAGCATCAGTTGTGGCCAGCCAAGGTCTTCCTAATATGAGTGGATGTGCTCCTAGATTGTTCTTGGGGGTTAAGATCATAAAATCAACAGGATATTCCCAAGAATATAAGGATATTGAAATATCTTCTAACACTCCATTTGGTTTGATTACAGATCTGTCTGCTAATTGCAGTGATGCAGGTGTGTAAAGAAGATTAGGAAACTTGACCTGTTCCATGGTTTGTTTGCTCATGATGTTTATTACTGCTCCTAAATCAATCAATGCATTTGGAATTTCAACTCCATTGATATATGTTTTCACAATTGGACTTCCTGGATCTACATATTTTTGTATGGCAATTTTTCCCATCATTATATCTGCTATTTTTCCTACCAGATGAATTCTTTTTGTTTCTTTTGCTTTTCTTCCTAGTTTCTTTATGCTCAACTCCTTTATTGTTTTAGCTAGGATTGGAATCTCCTTAATGGATTGAAAAAGGGATTTTGATACAAACATTTTTCAATTCATCTAGAAAATCATAATTAGGCAATCTAATATGCTTTTCTACTCCTCTATCAACTTGTAACCTTTCAAGAAAAGGAGGTGCATAAGTAGATACTGGTTGCTCAATGATGGGATTTGGGTTCACTGGTTCTTTCTGTTTTTCATTTTCAGTATTTTGGTTTTGGAGAGATGTTCCTTCAAAACTTTTATTGGGCTCTAGAGAATCTTCCCCAAAATTGTCTTGTTCCTGAATACCTACAGAAGGCCTTTCGTTTTCTAATATCCTACCAGATATTAGTTGAATATCATTGAGATCTAGAGGAGTGATCATATAAGTTGGAAATTGTTGTCCTTCCACCATGTAAGTATTCTGAGGATTTTTATTGTTGGGGTTTGGTAATGGTTGGGCAGGTAGCTGATTTAGTCTCTGCTGAAATGGTAGTAAGAGTTGAGGATTTTGGTTTTGTTGTGGAATTGGTAGTGAAAGTTGAGGGTTCTGATTTTGAAGTTATGGCTGCTGATTTTGTTGTGGAATGTGTGGGGAAGGATAATTCTGATATGATGGAGGATATTGATAATATTGAGAAAATATCCCATAAGGCTTTTGTACTCCTTAAGCCCAAGGTTGAGATTGAGATTGAGGTTGAGGCCAAGGTTGCTGCCAAGAATTCCAATTTGGTAGGGGCTGATGATATATTTGATTGTTAAATCCCTGATTTTGTGGCCCCTACCAAGGTCTTTTAGAGACAAAGCAAAGAGGTTCTGTTGAATTTGGAACCGTTTCTTCTTGAAAAACAACCTTAAGACCTGGAATTGAAGGACAACGCTTGGTCTCATGGTTTTCTGAGCAAATCATACAAGTCTCTATAATTTATTTATTTATTTATTTAATTTTTTAATTTTTTTAATTTTAATTTTAATTTAATTTAATTTATTATTTATTTATTTAATTTTCTTTTCTGCATTTGGGACATAAAATAGCTAAAGCATCATCCTTGATTTTCTGCTTGTTTTTCAACTTAAGGGTGGCTGTTTGCTCACTAAGGCTCCCTAGAATATATGTTTTGAATTCATCAAGCATATTCCCAATTTATGCCCTACTCACTGATCGAGTTGCAGACTTATTCACTCTAACAAGAGAAGGATCTCTTTGACCTTTCCCAGTTTTGGATTTCCCTCTTGAGAGATGAACACATAATTCTCCTATGTCACTTAATGGGAGTTGAGAGATATCTCCCTTCCTCATCATGTTAAGGATATCTATCCATTCATCTCTAATGGCTTTTAATAAAAGAGCTTTTAAGGTATCTTCATCCAAATTGTTCATCTTTGCTCTTTTCAAGTTAGAGTTGAATCTTTCAATTAAATCCTCCAAATTTTCATCCTCTCTTTGTATCATTTTGAACACTTCATCCTTGTGATTGGTAGGCATGCAATAACCTAAATATCTATCCAGAAACGCTTTCTTCATGTCATTCCATGTTCTAATGGATTGAGTGACTAACCCCATGAACCACTTCAAAGCAACTCCTTTCAATGTTGAAGGAAACAACTTAATTTTTTGAGAGTCTTCTAAGTAATCATACGTTCTGCACAAGACTTCAAACTCAAATAAAAATGTTTCAGGATCCTCACTTTTTAACCCATGGAAATTTGGGAGGACAGAAGGTGAGATATTTTTCATTGTGGCATTTGTTTCTTCATCCACTATAGGGAATCCAAAAGAATTATCTATTTCCCTATTTCCTCTACCTCCTCCATTATTTCCTCTACTTCCTCCATTATTTCCTCTACCTCTTCCTCTACCCCCTCCTCCAAACAGTGTGAATTCTCCATCCTCTCCTTCTTCTGTCATTATATTTTCTTCAAAGTCAGTATAAGGTTCAACCTACAAGGTTACTTTCTCTTCCTTTGGCTCTTCTATTAATGGAATATGGGAGAGAGGTTCTACTTCTTCTTCCTCACCAGGTATTCCTAATTCTTCAACTAAAATGTGCTCCCTTATGGAGGTGAAAAAGGCTACTCATGTTGTTGGAGACCCAAGATTTTTCTCCTCTAGGACTGCCTCGGTAGATGAAGTAGGAGATTCTTTTGATGAGATCTCTGACCTCGGAATTTTAGGAGTTCTATGGCTGAGAGTATGAGCTTGAGATGGAGGTGTATCTCTTCTTGTTCTTGGTGGAGTAGGTGGTGTTGTAGGAATTGAAATTCTGCCGCTAGCTATAAATCTACCCCTAGAGTCTCTTTCTCTATGCATATCATTTTTTTTGAATGTAAGAGACAAGGTTACCTAATTACACTTCCCCGGCAACGATGCCAAAATGTTTAGTCAATTTAGTATCCTAAATTGCTTGCATAAATTATCAACCGAGGTTCGTAAGCTGATGAAGTGTAGTGCACTGTATGTGCTTAGTTAACCCTTCTTACTTCGTTGTTTTGTATTTTATATTGTTTTTGGGGGTTTTTGTTCTTTGATTCCTAATGATGTACAATCTGAACTATGAGAAACTGAATCTAAACTTCCTAAAGATGAACCAAGAGCTTAAAACTAGTCAAAATCTAAGTTAAAAGAAGGAAAAACAGAGCATCTGTCCTATCTTGTCATTAATCCTAAGTCATGAATCTAATTCTTAAAATCAAAAGGTAAAGTTTTAAGTCATGTTGAAATAAATATAGGGAATGAAATTAGCTGAAGTACTTCTAGTTACTCTAACCTTCAATTTTGAAAGATAACCTTCTTAAGATGGAATACAAGCAACTTTTGTACTTCATGATCTAGAAAAAACTAAATAAAAACATGCAGAAGGTAACTGATTGGTTTCAACCCTTATGTAAAGTGAATGTTTAAACATTTAGTTTAGGATGGATATCAGCTTGAAATGGTGATAAAAAACATTCATTAATACAATGCATTGACAACCTGAACTACGAAATAAATAACAAAAACAGTGAGTAAAGTAATCAACAATGCATCCTCATTACTTCCAATCTTACTCTGTTTAGAAACAAAGTCGTTTCCTTTATGAAATGGATTGGAGAAATAAGACTACACATCTGAATTCTAACATTATGCTATTGATCAGAACTAAAAGAAATCAAACTACAAGAAATCAACCTAAGTTATAAGCACTGCTAAAAGCAAATGATGAAATTAAAACTGAACAGAAAAACAAATGAAAAGAAAATCTCCTTCAGTGCAGGGGCCCTGTACAACTGACTAGGTTGAGCTGCTAACTTAATTAAAAAATGCTCCTTCAAATGATCATCGGTCAACACATGGCTTTATATTATAAACAGGAACAAAAAGTCCAAAATTATAGAGCTGCAAGTCTGAGCTTAATACATCAAAAACTTCGAACCCCTTCTGGTTCTGTACAACTGGTATTTAAAAGAAAATATTCATAACTATCTTTTGAGGAAAATTAGCTACAGGTGGTCTACACGTATCATAACCGGACTGCGTAAATGTTTGATTAGCTACAGGTGACTTGAATTTGAGCAAGCTGGTTGCACAAAATCGTTAACACATGTGGCTGATCTGAGTTAATGCTTCAACAAAACTATTGGATTTATTAATCAAACATGAAAGGGTAGACAAAGTGTCCTATTGCTTCCGAGTTTCATATGTTTGACTCCACCTTTGACTGTGGTCTTGAGTTGGCTTTTTTATCGATTTGGGCTGGGTGACTAGGATAGAATCCATGTCGAGACGATTCTAGAGATGCTCATGTGGCCGGTTTCTTTGTTTGACACATGTAACCTGCCAAACCACGGAAGTAGCTATGGAACACACAGTTAGCTGCAGAATAGGCAACGTTTCGTAGCTAATTTGTAAAAACTTATTCCAATAGAAAAAAAATAAAAGTATAACATCTCAATCATTTAATGTCCTCCTTAAGACAAAATCTATCATTTATCAGTGATGTGTAAGAACTCTGGACACAACATATCTCCACAATGGTATGATATTGTCCACTTTGGGCCTAAGCCCTCATGGATTTGTTTTTGGGCTTTTACTCCAAAAGGCCTCATACCAATGGAGATATTTGTCCATCTTTTTATACCCATGATCCTCCCCACTTCTAGTCAATGTGGGACTTTGTTCGTATACCCAACAATCCTCCCCTCAAACAAAGGACCATCGAGCCTCCCCTCAAACGATTATCCATCCGTCCACTCTCTATCAACCAGGATTCTCCGCTCCAATGCGTTGGAAGCACACGACTTACATGGAGCACCACCTGCCTCGAGAGCTTGCTCTATCCCAGGTCAACTCCTCTTCACCGTGTTGGGACCAGGACACGTACATGAAGAATCCGGAGCACACCGCCTATCTAATTGAGCTCATCCACGGATCCCATCATGATATTACCGGGGCCCACCACCTTCGTTCGGCATTCCGAGGATTCATCCACTTGGCTAACTTCGGGGCATGGCTCTGATACCACTTGTAAGAACTCTGGACACAACATATCTCCACAATGGTATGATATTGTCCACTTTGGGCCTAAGCCCTCATGGATTTGTTTTTGGGCTTTTACTCCAAAAGGCCTCATACCAATGGAGATATTTGTCCATATTTATATACCCATGATCCTCCCCACTTCTAGTCAATGTGGGACTTTGGTCGTATACCCAACAATCCTCCCCTCGAACAAAGGACCATCGAGCCTCCCCTCAATGATTATCCATCCGTCCACTCTCTAGCAACTAGGATTCTCCGCTCCAATGCGTTGGAAGCACACGTCTTACATGGAGCACCACCTGCCTCAAGAGCTTGCTCTATCCCAGGTCAACTCCTCTTCACCGTGTTGGGATCAGGACACGTCCATGAAGAATCCAGAGCACACCGCCTGTCTAAATGAGCTCATCCATGGATCCCATCGTGATATTACCGGGGCCCACCACCTTTGTTCGACATTCCGAGGATTCATCCACTTGGCTAACTTCGGGGCGTGGCTCCGATACCACTTGTAAGGACTCTAAACACCACATATCTCCACAATGGTATGATATTGTCCACTTTGGGCCTAAGCCCTCATGGATTTGCTTTTGGACTTACCCCAAAAGGCCTCATACCAATGGAGATATTTGTCCATCATTATATAACCATGATCCTCCCCACTTCTAGTCAATGTGGGACTTTGGTTGTATACCCAACATGATGGGGATCTATGTTCTTATGGAAAAGCAAGGGAAAGAAGTGAGAAAAGTTGTCAAGGAGAGGGTAATTCTGAGGTTCAACAAGTGTGAGCCAATATATTTTCGTAATCTCTATATGATGCAAAGCCATGTATTGTCATAGCTTGATGTATCCATGTTGCTGAGTGCGAGAGTATTGTTGAGAGTAGATATGTTGGGGGTTTGATGAGGAGTGAGTATTGAGATTAATTGTGTGTTGCTGAGAGACAACATGCTAAGATACTTTGTTGTATTCATTTGATGAGAATAGAGGTTATAGTGGTTCCATTTTGAAAATTATGAAACGAGACCCATATTTGTGTTTACAGAGAATAGTGGATCCTATTTTGAAAATGGATGAAATGTAGTCGACAAAGGCTTGAAGGTTACGACCTTTAGTGTGTGAGTTGTGGCTTTCCAACAAGTGGTGCCTTGCTAATTCAGGGAGTGGTTGGAAAAATATTGGGTGTTGGGGCATCCAATAGGAAGTGTCCTGCAACAAGTTGTGGCTTACATAGTTGAGGGAGTGGTGGGTTCCAGTAGGTGGTGGCCTATAAAGTTCAAGAAGTGGTGGCTTCCATCAAGTAAGAAAGTGGATGGTTACATGCATAAAATTTTTTGGCTTGCACATTGATGGTGACTAGTGATATGATGTAAAAGGAAGATTTTAATAATAAGAAGATGAAGATGAAGACAAGAATATCATGGCTTTTCTCTAAGAAGGGTTTCCACTTTATACACTGTGTTCATGTGATGATGTTTGCTTTCATGTTTTATGTTCCATGATGTTTTATATGCTGGTTATATGATCATGACTATACATATGTTGTTTTCTTCTTATACATTGTGATGTGCTACTAATCATTGAAAGATTAGTTAAAGTAAAAAAAAGGAAAAAGGTGTAAAATGTTGATGTATCGGTACAATACGGATTCACCCTCCATTGTAACACCGTCCTCCCACATCCACCTAAGTAACCATGCAAACCATGGTAAACATAAGACAAGAGGCTACTATGATGAGATTCGACCTCCTATGTGACCTTAAGGAAGTGGAATTGACGGAAACACCACACACAATCATCCAACATCATCAACAAAACCTTCAGGAGACAAGTCAGCCACTCAGACAGCCTGTCCCTGGGTCCCACTTCTGTTCTAGATCTCCTAGGCCATAATCGCTCTGATGTTATGGGCAAGGGAGCGACCAACAACCCAAAGTCGCTCTCATGTGCTTGCCTGCTACCGACCAGAGACCGAGATTGCCAGTTATGTGCCAACGACCCTGGGATTTAAGCCACTTTTTTAGGCCTAGAGCCCAGGCCATTGACAAAAATGGAGTGATAGCTTGAAATCATTAAAAATACAGGGAAATAATGATGCAAAAGCAATAAGTCGAACAAAACATTTATCGAACCCCTACTAGCCATGCCAAGCATTTTGTCAAACATATCATCAACATGTAACCTACAAGTGTAAACAACATAATTAAGTGTAGGGGATCTCACACTTATCTGAGAATCACTATGAACCATTGTTGCCTCATGTCATTTGCTGCATTATCATCTATTAGGTCATAGACACATTATCCATTCATGTACAAGTAAAAACATGCTGAGAGCCATACATAGTTGTTTTCATTATATATATATAACCAACATAATAGGAACAAAATTACCATAAACATATTAGCCATCAAAATCCACATATACATCAATACGTTTGCACATCGAAATCAAGGGAATGAATTTCTCATTAATGAATGCAATAAACCAACCGGAGATGGGACTACCACGTTCCACCCGACCATAGAATGGTTGAACCAAATATCTCTTCATCCATTCACCCCCATGCCATATTCCAAGCATGAATGCGAGACTCAATCCAAAAGAGCCAACTAAGGCACACTGAGGTTAAACCACCTTACCCTCATCAACATAAACTAGGCTTTACCACAATCCATCCCGGATCACTAGGTCAACATAATGAACACATCATAACATACTTTACCGTGATCTCCACTAGATCACTGGGCCAAACAAGCATGGGTGCCACCAGATTTCTCCACCTACACTATGAGTAATTTTCCTATCTCCTAGTCTCTATGGCTTTACCACAATTCAAACCCGGATCACTAGGCCCTAAATTGATACCCACTCTCCATGATTTACCATACATCCCAAACCTGGGATTATTAGGACCAATGTAGAGCAAACCACCTCTTCGATTTATCGTATATATTTCCATTCATCGGCAAGGATTCCTAGGCCCATCGAGGCAAAAAAATCCTAACTTTACCACAACCCACAATCTGGTAGAGAGGTTACTAAGGCCAATGGCTCTACCGTGATCCATAGTCTGGCAGAGGGGTTACTAGGCTAGTGGCTTTATCATGATCCACAGTTCGGGAGAGGGGTTACTAGGCCAGTGGCTTTACCATGATCCATAGTCAGGTTCAGGGACAACTAGGACATGTTCTCTATCATTCAGAGATCCACCCCACTCAGCTTTGAATCCATTTGAAAATCCAACTCAACCAAAACATGAGAACCCCATCACACCATGGCTATTCGGAAATGGAAAGGTTAGGCTGAAAACACTGTTACACCTGGAAAAACCAATTCCATGATAGAAAAGAACCACATGCAATACCATGCATTCCAAATATAGCAAGGAAAATACACATGCAAGTCGATACCTGCAATGAAGTTGTTGTAGCTGCTTGATCCTGCCTTTCCATGCTTGATCTTTGCTTCCTCTTGAATTCTTTGGATTTCTTGCTCCAATGCCAAAATGATCCAAGAAAACTCCAAGTGTCCAAGGGTATGAGAGAGAGAGAGAGAGAATAATGAGAGAGATCCAAAAATCCACTGACAAAAGGTTACCCACTGATCCTCAAAATATTTTTATGACTGAGGCCTCTATTTTCTTCATTTTCCATTATTTTCATAAATAAATGTGCCAAAAATGCCATTTTTCCTTTCCAAAGCCTTATCCATTGCCTTTGCCAATTTCCTTAGCCATAAACAACCAAATGAACACCCCCTAGGATGTCCTACCCAACATTCAGCTTGGAATAAGTGTCCCATCAACTATGATTATTGTGTTTTAACTTTATTACATGGAATTTTCACCAGGGATGTTACATCCACCCTTTTAGTATTATAAAGCTCCTAAAAATTGGTATCAAAACCGTTGCTTTCAGGTAGCTTGATTGCTAGAAGGCAGATCTGGGTAAAATTTTGAATATTTTTTTTTGAATGTATCATCAAGGTGTGTCTCTGCTGACTATTGCAAATTACTAGGTATGGATAAAAAATGTAAAATTTGAGTTATTGGATTACAAATTTGAAATTTGGAAGTTAGTGTGTGAAGCTTGTGGCCAAGATCCTATGACAACTAAAATGTTGCAACAAAATGCTCAAGCAAAATGTGTTATATATGAAAATGGTCACAATGAAAATTTGGAGAAGATAATAGATTTGACATCTACAAAGGAGATTTTGGATAGATTGTAGATATTATATGGAGGTGACAAAAATAGAAGAAACAATGGAGAGAAAAATAAGATCAAGAAAAAATAATAAGAATAAGGCCTCACAAAGTGACAAAGTCTCAACCCAGTGAGATCCATCCCCCTAGTGTGAGTGCTGCAGATCATGAGGAGAAACCAGAAGAGAAAGGCTTAGTAGAACTTAGTGTGCTCCAATGAAGTGGATGTAAAGGTATAATTAAAGATGAGTTGTTTTTGAGTTAAGTTTTAGATGGATATGATGTTGACCTTGTTGAGTCAAACAGTCAAGATGATGATTGTGATAGATTGATTCTTCTTTAAGGTGAATATGAATCAACCATGGTTGTAATATAAGAAAAATGTTGAGATAGAAAGGCTAACAAATGTTTGTAGAGAAAATGAAAAGTCATTGAAAATATGTGATGACAAGGAGGTTTATTTGAAAGGAGAGATAATTAGTTTGAAGGCCCAATGATAAGAGGCAAAAAGGATTGAGGATGTGATGTGCAATCAACTAAAAGTGAGAGAGGTTTGAGTTGAAGAGCTTGAGGTTGGAGTTGTCTCGGTGAGAAATCAACTTGAACAAAAAGAAGTTCAACTTAAGAAAAATAAGAGCACCAAGGCCTTGGACAATATTCTCAAGAGACAAATATCTCCTATGAATAGATTTGATGTTGGCTTTCAGAAAGGAGAATCTAGTTCACATTTAAGAGGAAACAACAATGCAAATCCTAAAAATATTGCAACAAAAAATGGTAGTAGGAAGAGTGGAAAAAGAGGAAGGAAGCGATAGATCTAGTAAAAACCAAGAACAAAACCTGACAAAGCATGTATGACTAGAAGACCATTCACTCCAAGAGCTGAGGTTGGTATATTTCAAAGGAGGAGTCAAAACTCCTTTCTTCGCTTGATGAATGAGGTCGAGTGCTATATATACCATAATTATGGACATATTGCATCCAACTATAGGAGAATATCATTCAAACCTAATGAACATATGAGGAAACAACATGATTAGCCATGGAGGTCAACAACCATCAGTTATATTGGTTCATTTTATGGTCATTATTTCTCACGTAACTTGTTTGGCCATAAGGCAATTAATTTCAGATCTAATACATGGAGTAGAGGCATACACAATGAAAGGAAGAGATCCAGTGTGGATAGTAGAAGATTTGGACCTCTTGCCTCATATCTTGGTCATGTGAGATGATATGCATGTCACAATCTTGGTCACATGGCTAGATATTACCAAATATTTGGTTTCTCAGAGAAGATAAGGAAAAAGTAACAAGAAAACCACAGTACGCCTAGTATAAAACAAGAGGTGAATGTGCATTCAAAGAAGTAGCCTACCATATTATGGGTGAAGAAGGAGGAGTAGAGAGTAAAGTGTGTAATTTACTTATGCATGTTTGATCATGATGAATGATGGTACATAGATATCATTTGTTCACTTCAGATGTCAAAGGACAAGAGAAGTTTCCTCTCCTTGAGGAAGACCATAAATGGCCATGTCATTCTTGGGGACAATACACCTGCTAAGGTGATAGGCAAAGGTAAGGCCATTCTTGGTGATAAGAAGACATGTAGTTGATGTGTTGCTGGTTGAAGGGTTGAAGTACAATATCTTGAGCGTGATTCAGATGGTTGATGGAGGCAAAAAAGTGATCTTCCACTCTAAAGGATGTTGTATTAGAAAATTATAAACATCAAAGAGATTAATTGCAAGAGTAATAAGGACCCCAAATAATGTGAACATGTTGAAGGGAAGAGTGAGCAGAAGTAAGAGATCAAGGATAGTTTCTTCCAGTTTAGATTTTGATTAAAATGAGCAAGTCCCCACTGTAGTCCATTGTTACTTGATGCATATTCATAAAAGATTGCAAAATAGCTATGAGGGTTGGATAACCTTAGGGGGAATGCATGGAAGCATAAGAAGGTACTTTTATGAGTTTCAATAACATGCATAATGTGTTTGAGAGCCAAAATTCACAATCAAGTACACAAGATCACCAATAGTTGGAAGGTAAATCAACCCATGGGGAGTTATGCATGGTATTGGGGTTTCATGGGCTATGCTTCATTTTCATCTTGTTTTCACTCATTTCATTTATAGTATACATATGTTGTATCAATGAGTGGAAACGTTTGTGTATCAACCATATGTATGTACTTTATTATTATTTGACATGACAGATAAGTAGCCCTAGTGTGAGTCATGTGTAGGAGAGTGAGTCAATAGTTTTGGCATGTGTGAAAGAAGTCATATGTTTCAGCCATGTAATCACATTTGTGTGCAATATCTAGCCCTGTAACATTGTTGTTTTTATCATTTGGTTGTAGGTGGAGTGGTCCTAGAGTTGGGGTGCATGCATTGAAGAAATTCATCCTAAATATATTGTTACAACCATGTATTTCCTTTTGGAGCCATTGAGTAGCCATGCATATCATAATATACCCCTGTATTTTCATGTTCATTCTTAGTCATGGCTTGTTGTGATCCTATGGAGCTTGTGTAGCCTTTTGATGTGGTAAGGAGGCAAAGGAAACAACAAAATTCATGTGGACAGTAGCTTGAAGAAGTCGATTTCAGCTCCAATACATGTTTAGGGGAGCATGTTCAGTGAAAGGAAGTGCATGATGTTGGCATAGAGGCATGTTGTTTGCAAGAAGGAGTAGATGTTTTGGCTTCTAATGATTATCTTGCAAGTGTTGGTAGCTGATATTTCTTCATCAATGAAACAATTGGAATCAACAATATTTAGTAGCATCAACATGGTGTTTTCAGTGAGATTGGACCACCCTTTTCCATTGATGTCAAAGTGGGAGAGTGAGCTAGCCACTAGAGCGAGAATGAGACCAACTAGCCAACAGTGGAAAGAAGATTAGATTGGCGTTTTTGGCTGAAGGTTGGCATCAATGCCAAAGGGGGAGATTATTGGTATCACGGTGTTGGCATTGACGTCAACCACATAGCCAATTTTGTTGGCATTGATGTCAACAAGCTTGATGGGTTTGTGCTGATGATTAAAGTTATGTAGAGGTTTTGGAGCCTGTATAGGTGCTTGAGAATGTGGTGAAGAAGTTGACAACATATTTGGGTTGGATAACTTTGAGTTTTCCCTATGTGTTGGACTACCAAAGTCTTTCCACTTGTAGTTAGTGACACTACCCCACTACTGTAGTTATGCAGTATTGCGTCTGCTTCACTTTGTGCTATATGGATTTGTGCTCAGTTGGACAAACAACAACCCTTATTAGGTTTTCCTAGAAACCCGAGATAGATATTGTTGGCTTAGGGGGTCTTAACCCAAGTTCAGAGTTAGCTGTGCTAACCAACAAAACCCTACACTACTATCGGTTTTGGAAACAACTCGCGTAGCATAGGCTGCAGTCTCATCCGAAGCAGTATGGGGGGATGCAAGAACCAAGTTTCTGCATCTAGAGACTAGTGTGATATCTTCCAGTGCCTTAGGTATGCCTTTGCGCAAATCGATACACTCTTAGGGCACATTGCGGAAACTCTGTTAAAGTAGTATTTAGACCTTCACAAAGGTTTATGATCAGTCTTTGCGGACCTCTAATAGTCAATTCGCCACTTACGCGCATCAGAGAGCAATTCTAAATTAGTGTTCACAGATTTACTTAAGTCATTAGTAAACCTAAGGGAAATCACCCGAGTCTTCATGACAATATTCAAACATGCATTGCATACATTATTAAGAATTATTCAAGAGAATCGCATAATATTTAATCAATATTTCATAAACAAATCAATCATCAGTAGTATATAACATTAACAGAGATAAATAGAATACTCAAGAATTCTTCAAAAAAATTGTCTTTATCGATCTTCAATTCACAGTTACAGACTCAAACTACCCTGACACACAGCTACAGGGGTCCGCGCACTCAGCTATGGACTCTTCCTAGGCTTCCACACACTTAGCTATTGAGCATTTCTTTCCCTATCTAAGCACAAGAAGCAGAGCCTTCCTGCCCTAGACTCTTGAATCACCCAATTCTCTCTTAGTTCCTTCTTGTTCTTCTACCTCTAAGTCTACTTTTCCCTTCGCTAAGACTCACTATTCATAGATTTTTCATACAATGCCATGGTCCACAGACCATGGGTGAATCTAAAAAACTGACTCAAAATTTACATACAATAAGGGGCTAAGCCCCTTTGACTCCTATTCATCTATGCGCTCCGCATCCATAAATTGTGGATACTTTACATTATTTACAAAATTGTACCAAAAGTTGGGTTAGCTTAACCCCAAACTAACCGAAGGGACCCCATCCCAACAGGCCCCCAACACAAAGATCATGACTTGCCCTCGAGTCACCCTGCTGGCACTGCGATCTTACTGCGAAGACCCCCCAGCTCCACCTGGATTACTACAACTTCAACAACACTCTGTGCCGCTGTCTATTGAACCTCCTTGATAAATTTTTCAGTGGCTAGTCCTTCTATTGCCAATCTCATTGTTTGTTGTGTCCGCTTCAATCCTTTAAGCTTATCTTGAATGGAAGTCGTGACTTGATAAGCCTCCTCCAACCAAGGTTGCACCCTGGCCTTTATTAAGGCCTCCTTCTTCCATGTGCCCTCTACCTATGCCAGTAGCTATTTTCCTTCCTATAACTTGGCAAGGCACTATGCTGGTGCTAAGGGGTGCACAGTCACCCTGACCTCATCATATTGGCACCGCATCTCCCTTACCTCTGTGTTCAATGTCTTCAGGTTTGGTTCCTCCTGCAGATTGGTCACTAACTCCATAGCCTGCTCAAACAGTGCCACACAATCAGTGACTGTGGCATCCAAGGTAGCCATGCCTTCCTTTATTGTGAGTGCGTGCTGCTCCCAGACCTCACGCAGAGTCATGGGCTACAACTTCAGCTGCAACTATGCAATCTTCATGTTGAACTCAAAAGTTACTTGTCCAACTTCTGCTTTAGCCTCACGCACACTAGTGATGTTGGCTTAGGGGTTCATGACCCAGGTTCAGAGCTAGCTGCACTAACTAACAAAACTACACTACTAGCCCTTTTGGCAACAACTCGCGTAGCGTAGGCTATAGTCTCACTCGAAGCAGTCTGGGGGGATGCAAGAACCAAGTTTCTGCATCCAGAGACTAGTGTGATATCTTCTAGCACCTCAGATCTTCCTTCGCGCAGATCAATACACTCTTAGGGCACATTGCTGCAACTCTATTAAAGAAGCCTTTAGATCTTTGCGAAGGTCTATGATCAATCCTTGCAGACTTCTAACAATCAATTCACCTACTTACGCGCATCAGAGAGCAGTTCTAAATTAGTGTTCGCGTAGATTTACTTAAGTCATTAGTAAACCTAAGGGAAATCACTAGAGTCTTAGCGATAGTAGTTAAACATGCATTTCATACATTATTGAGACTTATTCAAGAGAATCGCGTAACATTCAATCAATATTTCATAAACAAATCATTCATTAGTAGTATATAACATTAACAGAGATAAACAAAATACTCAAGAATTCTTCAGAAAAGCTGTCTTTATTGATCTCCAATTCACGGTTACAGACTCAAACTACCTTGTGCACACAGTTGCAAGGGTCAGCACACTCAACTGTAGACTCTTCCTAGGCCTCCGCACACTCAACTGCGAAGCGTTTCTTTCCCTATCTAAGTGCAGGAAGAAGAGCCTTCCTGCCCTAGTCTCTTGGATCACCCAATTCTCTCTTAGTTCCTTCTTGTTCTTCTACCTCTAAGTCTACTTTTCCCTTCAATAAGACTCACTATTTATAGTTTTTTCATACAATGCCATGGTTCGTGGTCCATGGGTGAATCTTAAAAACTGACTCAAACTTTACATAAAACAAGGGGCTACGTCCCTTTGACTCCTATTCATCTACACACTCTGCATCCACAAATCGTGGATACTTTACATTATTTACAAAATTGTACCGAAGCTTGGGTTATCTTAACCCCAAACTAATCGAGGGGACCCCATCCCAACATATATGGTAAGGGAAATATAGTTCTAAGGATGGACACTTTCAGGAATGTAAGGAATAAATTTAGTTTGACATAAAAAGGCTAGAGAAGAACCCTCTTGGTTTTTCGTGTAGATCAGCCAGAGTCATCAACATAGTTGAGAAGTGTTCCTAGCTAGCTCCAAAGGCTAATCCCACACGTAAAGGAAAACAAAGAAACTTTCGCAACATAATATTCTTATCAATCAAAACTATAAGAGATTGTCGCCTAAACATAACATAATAAAGCATGACAAGCCAAACTTCCAAACAATCATTATTTAGACATAAGGAGTGAATGATGAATAATAGTTAAGAAGCAATAAAAATTGATTTATATTTATTAATGAATGAGAAGGAGATTACAACAAATTGATGTAGTTGCAATAATACCTCCTTTGGCTCCTAGCTCCAAAAACTCTCTCTTAAGGAATATATTGACAACATAACAATACAATGAACTTTGATCTCTTTCTCAATGGCCAAGTGATCTGAATTGGATCATTATATTATTTTTCATCCATATCGATGCATTTGGAGTGGAAAAAGTGGAGGAATCAGTGCCCAAGACTTTTTTACCGGCGGGACCCAGTTTGGAAAAAAGGGGTCTAAAACCTTCCGAGAGTGTTTTGAGGCATCAAACGCCATTTTGTGGGGGTAAAAAATTGTCACTCTAATGTGTCATAATTTAATTATATTATACACATAAAGATCTTTCCAACAACGCAATAAGTGCATCAATCAGAGTCCGTATGCAAAAGTTATGCCACTTAGAAGTTGATCTTCCTGTTTTCACACCTATAGTTTGGGAGGATGCCGCGTCAGCCCCCATTATTCATGGAAAATGGGCTTGACACATGTTTTTGATGTAAAATACTCTATTAGAGTCTATATTTTAACTCTAGTTAAGATTTGATGTAGTCAAAATTAACCACTAGTAGGCTATCATGCTATGTTATAACCAGGCCACTAGGAGGAAGAGGCATTCCATTCTTTTGAGAGCATTTTGTCCCATAGATGAGCAAAGATAGCCAGGAGAGATAGGAGGTAGAGCACACAAAGAATATTTTTGCACTGTAGTAGCCCACGGGCCACAAGAATTACTTCTTTTTACTACAACCATATTTCCAGACAAAGAAAGAGAAGGAAGTGACCTCACCTTCCAGTTGAGTTTTCTCTCGAAAGGGTTTCCCAAAGAGCATATCTTGTGTCTTATGTGTATGTGTGTGTGAGATTATTTTGTCGTTGTATATTTTTTTGCATAATTTCCATTCATATGCATGAACTAATTATAGTTAAATCTACAAATCTATAATTTTAATAAAACTATAATAGTGTAAAATTTCAGTGCTTTAATATATTATTTACATATTTGTTGTGAGAAACTATACAGTGGATTACCCACGTAGTTTACGGATCACCAAGCCTCTAATATAGGAATAATGGAGGCTATTAAGAGCAATAGTTTATCTCTAATGCAATTTTGGAAAAAGATTTGGGGTGGATGTTGTTTCCTCATACAAATGACTTTTATCCAATTTTATCTGCTTTGAAGTGATTTTATCCACTTTTAAGAGCTTTAATCATATTTCAAGAGATTTAATGCTTTTATATTCTTTTAAGAGCTTTGTTTGCTTAGGAAAAAGTTGTAGATGAGGATAAATCAATCACATTCCACCATATGAAATTTTCCTCATGTGAACAAGAGTGTCATAATGAGTTAACTCGAGCTTTTTGCCTTGTGAATAAGTGAGAATTCGGTAACACAAGTTAGATGAAGAGACACAATGCTATAGACTAGGATAATGTTGTCTTGATGGTACATAACTTGTGTTATAGTATTAAATAGGTCGGAAAAGGGGGTGTATTTCAACAAAAAATATAATAATCTCCTCTAAGATGATGATGAGGTATTTTTATGTATAACGTATTCCCCCTAAAGTGTGAGGTCAGAGAAGAAGACGATGGCCGAAATAATTTATAAAACATCAAGGAGAGAGAGTAGTCTGAGTGTTGGAATAAGAGGAGGCTTACAAACAAAAAACATATGTTAGACATAAATCATGTCATGGGTTGGTTATTCCCATGCTTAGTATCTAAAGAAAAATAATAAATTGTGGATCCATAGAAAATGAAGAGATCATGTCCACCAACAAGTACAATGTGGATAAGTGTTGTAGTGCAAGTAGTCTGATATAAGCTCTCTCCAAAAACAATGTGTAACTTTTAAGAGGAAACAAGTCTAAGCGATGTAAGATTCTACCCAAGGTCTTCGTCATCGCCCCCAAATAACATAATTCTACACATGTGAATAAGTGAGCTAAAGTCGAACATGTGAGAAATAATCTAATCACTGGTCAATGATGGAAACCATTAGCGAATGTAAGGATGGCCATCGATAAGGATGATGGTATCTAAGATGTGCAATACAATATAGCAAGTGTGGATAAAGGAGTTGATTTCAAACACATAGAATCGTTCAATTAGAAGCAAATAGTGAAAATCCCTGATAAAAAGCATGGAAACCTTCCACTGAGGATTGAAAGCTCCAGGGTACTATAATATTTCTAAATCTGCTGTTGTTGAATTTAATAGGAAGGGATTTGTCCTAGGTGGGCAAGAGTGAGTCCCACATCAATCGACACGAAATGGTTATAAAATTGGTTGATTTTGAAGATAATGTAGAACAATAGGATGAACTAAATCAAGGCCATATGACATATGATCAAGTGGTTGACAATGTCAACAAAGAGTAGACAATCCTTTTAATAATAGAAGGCACACCACCAAGGAGACTAGGAAGCTTAGAATCAAGAACACCAAGAGGAGCAGGATACGAAGATGCAAGGACATCAGGGTATCAAGGCAAGACTAATAATATGGCAGGGTTCAAAAAGAAATTCACAAAAAGGTGAATATGCTAGACGAGTGCGAGGTTTAAGGGATGGATAATAGACTATTTCCATAAATATTTCGATTGATATAGATAGTAATAACCATTCTTTCTTCCAATTTTTTTTCCCATTTTTTTAGGTTTAACGGGTACAAAAAGTGTAAATTCAATGGTATTTTCACATTTAGAGAGTCTAAAAGGAGCTTAAAGAAGACTCTAGGAGGCATATTTTACATTGTTGATAACATGGTGTGATAAATATAGAATAATATACTTGACACAAATTATTTTCTGTAGTTAATCCATTGAGTCCGGATAAAGTGATAAAACTATGCTCAATAGATGTCCACCTAATTTTGTTACGAGTACGAGGGGAACAAAGTAAACTCGATAATATTCATAAAATTTGATACAAGTCAGACGAAGAAAACTTGTGGTATCTTTTTCACTTTAGGGAGCAAGAAAAAGATAGAAAAAGAATGGCTCAAATCTTATTCGAGGGAGTTTCATGAGCCCAAAGAAGGTAACTCGAGTTTTTTTTAGTTTTACAAAAGAGAAAAATACCATAAAAAGAATGCTTGTTCTTCTTCGCGGGATTTTAGTGAGCCTGAAGAAGTAAACTTCATATTTTTTCAAATTAACGAGCAAGAAAAATACCATAAAAGTAATTCTCATGCTTGATCTCATGTTCAACTAGGATCAATACCACGTATCTCTTCATAATACCAAGAAAACATGTCACAAGATTCCCTAAATAGGCAGGTGAAGCTCGCAACTTACTCGAGAGTGCAATCAACTCTATTCTAGATGTTTTCCATGACACTTGCTTTCATCAAGATGTCGATAAGAAATGTCTTGGATAGGTTGCCTAAGTTTCGTTACAAATCTAACTCAAGAATAGTTTTGAAGGGGGAAGGACAATCTAAGGTCGATCAAATGATAAGGTTTGTAAAGAATATGTGTTTAGTTTAGATGGAAAAGAGAATGAGACATGGTGTTGAAATTCGTCCCAAGGCTGCTCGGCTATGTTAGGGTCCCATAATAGGAATCAATGGTGTTGGCCTCTTACTATTCATTTTGGTCAGTTTAGCCTATGAATCACTAGGTGTCATTACCTAAAGGTTTGCTTGTCCAAGGAGCCATTTAGTTCTTGAAGTCCTGTGGTCAAGACAGGTCTAAAGTTTTGGGAGGTTTTTTGCATGAGAAGTCTAGTTCAGATCATGTTGTAGGTGTTTTGATGATAAATTTCTCAAAATCATCTTTCCAACAATATATCTGTCTCTTAAAACTAACTTTAAGATCAAAAGTTAAAGTAAGTTGAAGTTTACTCTTAAAAATTAGAAAACAAAGGAAAAAATGCCTAAGTATGAGTCCCGAATCCTACATATTGTAGATTTGAAGAGGCAAGGGCAGAGGTCAGAGTGAATCAACGATAAGGGATCACCGATATCACATATCGATGATTAGAGGTTCAAGCACATCGCAACAACAAAGCAATATCGGCGATTTGCTATCGCCGATCAGACATGTCGGTGAGGCCGAGGTCATATCGCAATTGGAAAGTTGAAATTTGCAGGTTGCAGGGGTGACAACCTTTAAAAGTTGTGACATGCAAGTCATGATATGAAAATGTGTTGTTATTGTTAAAGCACCGAGAGGGCTGAAGACATATTAATAAAGGATTTTATTGAAAAACCAGAGCAAGACGAGCCTTTTCTCTCTCCTCGAACGGGACACGTGGCAAGTAGAAATTGGTTTCGATATTCCATGTGGCAGATGATGTCAACAATGACGTGGATGTATGGTGGCCATGTGGCCTGAAGATTAAGAATTTTTAGGGGTCATAAAAGGCCAAAATGGTGTGACACATGTCACCACTCACAATGTGACACGTGGCAAAGGATGACGTTAGATCGCAATCAATGATAGAAGGTTGAAGAATATCACTGCATTAAGTTAGAAGCTTTGATTGAAAACTCCGATTGAGGGGCTCTAATGTGGGGGCTAGCACCATGATCACAAAGAGCTCAAAGGAAGCAAGAGTTATCAACACAAGGCAGGCGATGACAAAAATAGATGTGTTTTATGCATTAAAACCAATGGCTGGTGTTGGCTTGTATGGGCCTAACCCAGGTTCAAAGGTGATTTAGCCAAGAAAATCTCAGTACCACTGGCCCTTTCGGAAATAGTCTGCAAAGCGTGGACTGAGGTCTAACCCGAAGTAGTATGGGAGGGTGCTAGAACCAGGTTTCCGCACCCTGGGGATGTCTGATGAGCTTCTGGAGGTCTGCAGTTTGACCCTGCCTGCACATCTCTACACGCACCTATTAGTCCCTCACAACCTGTGATGCTACTTCCGCGCAACCCTACTCGGGGCATGACCCGTATTATACCCAAGTTCCTTGCTATTTAATATGTTATTCCCCGATTACTCAACTTATTTGTGTAAGATTAGTGATAATTAAAAGTATATCCAACAATCATATAAGTGCGCGCAATAAACAAAACATTGTAAATGTAAAGAAGGAAATACACACGCAGATGCACAGAAATTGGAATAAACTTCTCTTTATTATTCTTCATTCCAGCTTACAGACTCGACACCGCCCTGCGCACTCAGTTGCAGGGGTCTGCGCACTCAACTACGGACTCTACTAGGCCTCTGTGCACTCAGCTGTGGAGCCTCTTCCTACTACTACGACCTAATACACTTAGACTCTTACTCTATGATCGAACCATTCGTATTCATCTATCTTTCTTCTTCTCTCCACTATCTTTACAACTTAGAGCCTCGCTCTATTTATCCAATTCCATGGTCCGCGGACCATGGGTAGTTTGACATGACATTACATTACTTTACAATACTTAGGGCAGACAACCCTATGACTCAACCTATACTTTGCGCTCTGTGCCCATAATTCGTGGAGTCTTATAATACATTTGACCAAAACTCGGGCTTTGAGCCCCAAAACATGCTATGGGGGGATTCCATGCCCAACAACTCGGCGGAAAGGTTGATAAATCTTATTTATAAAGCAGAGAAAGGTTAATAGAGGATATATATATGTAAAACTTGGCATGGACCCTCCCCTATCCCCTCTCCATGTGGATCGGGTCACGTCACATATCGACAATCAGAGAAATGGCATTATCGCAACTACATAGTAAAAGTTCCGATTGAAAGTTGCGATATTGGGTTTGTAATGCAGGGAATTAACACTTTTTCACCAAGTCTCGAAGCATGTATTGATTGTGGTTCTATGGTTCCAAAGAATGATACAACACAATGATGTTTCAAAGAATCGGCCCCTTCCTAGCTAAAATAGTTTAAGCCCCAAAAGGCTTTGACCCTAGACCTCGATCATGTAATTTCCACCTAAGCCCCCGGGACTAAGTGTTTCGCAAAGTTTCATCCCTGCACAGTCCAAAGTGGCACTCAACGGAAAACATCAATTTTTTTAATTTCCGATGTATTGGCCCTTAGTCTTACCCTTGGTCGCAGAACAATGAAATGTATTAAGGCACACCAATAGGTATTGTCACACATTTGCTGCACAACATGGAGGGGTTGTCGTTTCTTCTTTTCCCATTCCTAAAGGAAAGGATTTCTGCCCATTTTTAGCAGGATTTTTGGCACCATGGTAGGCAACTCAGGATTCTCTAGATTAAAAGGAAAATGAGGATAAAAAGTTTGTTTCTATGAGTCTTGTTATTTCTATTGAAAGCAATGATAAAACACACCCTTGATCCACTTAATGGGTAAATGCAATGTATATGGTCACTGGGCCGACGTGATATTTAATGGCTAAAGTATACAATGTAAAGGGAGAGGACATGGAATTTTTGAGAGTAGGAATAGGTCTTGTATATAAACATTTTTAATAAAAAATCTCAGAGCACTTTATTATCAGCTTCAGATATTCTTGTGGTGTGTGTTTTCAAGTTTGTGTTTCCTTTGTGTTAATCTAATATTCATTTCTAAAGCTATTATCTTGAATTCATTCCTATATGCTCAAGATAACTATGGATCTTATACATGATAGAATTCTTTATTGTTTTTTCATGGTTCTTCTAAATATTTGGCCATTAGTTATGTAACAAAATTCATAACCATATGATTTGTTACATTTGACTGAATATTTTTGTGTTTCCTTCATTCTTCACTATACTACAAGCGATAATTGACTTGGAATATATGCCTATCTTGCCTCTATTATCTAGATAGCTCATGCATGCCCTAATGTTCTACAAATTCATACTTTAGTGGCCCTCACTGCCAAAAAATTTCATTCAACTTTATGTCATCTACCTCTTAACTTAATAATCAGTCTAAAATCCACATCCCATCAGTGTTTGATTGATAGTTGATCTTGCGAGAGAGCCCTATCCAAGGTTAGGGGGACTGGATCTTAACCTACAAGTGGTTTGTGGTTACCTATAGGATCCCTTTCCTCAACTTTAATGGATTTACAGAGTCCTAACATAGTGGCGTCGTTGCTGGGGAGTGAAGGTTTCATTTTATCTGGGAAATATAATCAAAGTTTCAGATCTGATTGCTGATGGTGAACATCAAACAAACACAGAAAGGTTGAATCATTCACCCGGAGACTTCGATTTCAAAGGATCCAAAAGATCGAACTTTCACAGTAACTCCATTGATTAAAGGTCATTAATTTTGGTTGATTGTTTTCAATATGGGTTCAATAATAAATTCTAGGTATGCACCTATGGGCAGATCCCATATTCTTGGTTTTCCAAATCCTATGCCTTGTGTAGATTGGAAAACATATTTTCTAAAGTTTAAAGATAAAAAAGGAGATGATGCTGCTGTACATCTGTTCAAGTTTCATTTGCATGTACGTATGCATGGAGTTAAGTTTCCTGAGGATTCTTTAGTGAAAATGTTCATGGCAATCTTAGAAGACAAAGCTAGATCCTGGTATGAAGGTTTTCCACCTTTTAGTTTGTGTTATATTATAGATTTTCACACAACATTTTATGAAAATTTTAAGAAATTTTTTCCTCCCCTACCTCCTGCTGAAAAATTTTGTGCATGCTTTGAATATTTCTTAAAATATTTGGAAAATATTTATGGAGATGAAAAGTACACGGATGATGAAATTAAAGAACCTCTTTGTGAATTTTCATTCCAATGTCAAGAACATAAAACAAAAGAGGTCTGTTGCCCAGATATTCATGAAGATTTCCCACAGGAAATGATTTTTGTAGTTGTAGATCAAACTGATCAGATAGAGGTTGATGAAGAAATGCAACACGTTTTTCCTCTTGAGCCTGATCAATGTATTCAACAGAATGTTAATGATCAAGAAAAGGAGAATAATGAAAAAGAAGGGGTTGTTTTAGAACCTCTTGCACATGAAGACTTGCCTCCAATTTCAGAAAATAAGGATTCTTCTGAAGAAGAGCAAGTTGTCCGAAATCCTATGGATGTGCACTTTAAGCAGAGGGGGAATCTGGTTCACTCGTAAATTAATCCATAGGAAGTGGAGGAAGGCCTTGTAGCCATTGAGACTAACGATGAGGTCCGGTAGTAGCCACAATGAATAATATATGCTTTACAAATTTTTATTATGTGATGTATATATGTAGTCTCAGCAACAAAAATAACGCACACCTAAAAAAGTAAAAACTCTATGAGATCAATAATTAGATAAACTTTTTCTGATAGTCACAACTAGCTATTGATAGAATCTAGTATTGAAGGACTATAAGAGAAATCCATTTTGGTAAGAGATAGTTAGATTAATCTTGAGATTCTCCTAAACCTCAGTAAGAAGGGGCCAAGCACTCTCGTGAAGATGAGTACCCTCCCAAAAAACCAAAAATGGAGTAGGTTTGTTTGTCTTCAGGTACTAGGGTAGCCTGCCCTAGTCACCTTATGTATGTTTTCCTAGGATTTTTGCCACTACTCTTTACCTCAAATCACACTCACCGTTGGGGGGGGGGGGGTCATAGTCTTGGGAAGTACACTATGTGGGAAGGATACATGAGGGCCCAAATCAACCCTAAAATTCCTGAAGGAATCCCCAATACATAGAATACCCATTGAAATGTACTTAGAGGTGGGCTACCTTCTCATACACTCTGATATTGCCTCACACTTAACTCCCATGTTAGATGAGTGGTCCCAGTTGATAAGAGTGCAACAGGATTTTCACTCATTAATGACACTGATTTGGTTTTGTAGCCTTGGGGTGTTGACTTACACAACCTAACCTAAGGCCCTATGTTAGCAGAAAAGTTTAAATTAAGTTTAAACAAGGGTTCGACCTAGGGTGCCACCAAAAGTCTCCACGTAGTATAGCACTTCTATGATATTTTCACTCCCTTGGATCAAAGGAGCGTCTCACCTGAGGCGAGCCAGAACCATATAAAGGTGTAAGGGATCTAGATTTAGTTATCTAGGAAACATGCACAACAATTGATGCATTCATTCACACCTATTTAACTCATTCATTTGACAGGAAATAAATATAAGAGGAAAATTTTAAAAGGGGGCACAAAATACACAAACAATTGACATAACTCCCATTCTCCTTTTATTATTCAAACAACAGAGCTTGATTACAACAACATTTATCTCTTACATCTTGCAACACATTTCAGACTTGCAGCCAACATTACAATACAAAATAGCTATCAAAATGCATCATTACATATCCCGATATGCATATAAGTAGTCGTTCTCCCATATAACCCAAATCCCTAACATTATAACAATATCTAAACTCTGTAGAGTAGTTCAAACTTTACAACACTGTCTGAGCTCCACAAAACTGGCTAAACTTGTTTCTCGATGCTCTTCATCGTCTTTTATAGCCACGCTCGCTTGATTTAGTCTTTGGTCCCTCACTCACTTGATCATGGTCTTCCGATACCTAGGGCCATTACTTTGATTCTCTATTGACTGTATCAAAATTAGCTCTAGCTTCTTCGGTGCACATCCTTATTTCCCTGCGCAATTCCCAAAACAAGTATTCCACTGTCGCTTTGATTTTTCGGTGCTCTGTTTTTGGCAGCTTTGTCCAAAATGTCCTCTGCAACTACTATTCCTTCAAAAAATAAGAACCCAACGTGTCCTAACCACAACCCATTGACTCACCCTCGAGTCAATGTGTTGCTCTTGCTGGATATAAACTTTGTGTAGAGTGGCTTCCGCTTAGATCAGTTGTAGTACCTTCAAATAAACGATGCAACTCTGGAACGTTTTGAAGAGCCTACTCTTTGAATGCTGTATAGGTGGAAATATATGAGTTCCATAAGTCCAATAGGGTAAAAACTTTTCTTGGAAATTCTTCTACTTTCTGCACACTAAGATCAATGGGTTGTGACTGCACGAGTTCCTGGAGCTGCTAATCAGCAATAGTAGATAACGTGCTTAAAGTAAGGAAGTATCTCTGTGCTTCTGGGCGAAGGTCGTGAAGAACTCACTTCATTACTTGAGTCATGTCTTCCAATTGGTTGATCTAGGCATCTATAATCTCAACTTGATCAAGAAGCTACTTCGTTACCTCCAGATTGGTAGTGAAAAGTGTTTGTTGGAACAATTGCTAAACATTCTTGCATAAGGGATCAAGCGCTGCATTCTTCTTCACAAGAACATCATTGTCATCTAAATTTGGCAGAACATGTGTTGAGACTCCTGCATAATTTGTGGTAAAGTGGCGTAGATAGAAGTGGTGGTTTGAATGTTATCAATGATTTGATCTCGATAGAGTGCTGAATGGTCTGATGAAGAATGCTGCATAGTGGTGACAGTGTTCTGGAGCTCAATATGTTTGGTAACCAGTTGATTCATGCCGCTTCAACTAAAGTGCAACATTCGACAGGGGAAGATGCGGCGATATCTTTAGGCTAAGCTTTGACATAGGGAGCAAGAGTAGGCCATAGTGATTACAATTGAGAATGAATATCACCTACCCAAGTCTCTAATCCATATTTCTTAAAACACAACTGTGTTTGGACTACGACATCAACATTGAGATGACGTTGTTGTTCTTCACAGGTGATGTGAAGGTCAATGCACCTAGTCTCTGTCTCCACTAACTAATGCTCCAACTGAGAAACTAAAGCATGAATTAACTGAAACAATTGCGGTGAATACTAGGTACTGAGGGTTTCAACTAAACTGTGTCTTCTGGTGGAACCCATGATTGCAGTGGTTGGCCATCAACAACTGAATGCTCTGACTAGTCTTGCGGTGAAGATTCTCGCTGGATAACAACTTTTTGATTCTGCACAATTCTATGAAGAAGGGGCCAGAATAAAATTAATGAGGTCATGCTATTGGGCAGCAAGGGAAATCACTTGGTGACATTGCTTAGGGTATTTCATAAAATGAACCACTTCTTTGAAAAAAATAAATGAGGTGGTGGAAGGGGATGGATGAGATGAAGCGGCAGTAGGAGGAGGAACAATTGATGGTGAGGAGATGACAATGATGTTAGGGTCCTATGATTCATAGGATCAAATGATGATTGGATATTATCTTTTAGTTGATGAAATTGTAAATAATATTGTATTCTACAAATGATTTAAAAAAATAAAAAAATATTCATAGAATAAAAAACAATAGAAAAAACAAAAATAGGGTATAAAAATGTATATGTCAAAAAAGAAAGAAAAGAAAAGAAAGAAATAAAGAAAAATAGAATAAAAAGAAAAAGAATGAAGAAACCCCACCAAAAAATATATATGAAAGTGAGCAAGTCTAAATGCCACACCAAAAAATAATACATCAATAATACTTTTTGAATTTTCAAGGAAGTGTGCAGGTTTTTCAAATGCCACCTTAAAGTTTAAATAGATTAGCTAGTTTAATCATACTGTTTAAAAATTATTAAACTCAATTATATAAAGTTAGTCTAGCTTAGGGAATAAACGAACCATCTAGTGTAATCTTGGTTGAAATTGAATAGGTAGAATAGAAAGAGATCATTTAATCTTGGTTAATTAGAAAAAATATAAAAAGAAGCTGAAAAACCATAGGAAAAGCAATAAAAAGTCTGGCAAATCGAAATGCGCTTTTGAGATTAAGTAATCTCGTTCAGAGTTAATTAATTAGCTTTAAAGATAGATTAGTTTATATAATCATGTTATTTAGGCATGATTACCAAGATGTAATAAGGCACTTAGTCATAAAGGTTTGATTTGGTTTATTAAAGTCAAAAGATGACAAAAACTTTTGTCAGGATGTAATGGGCTTGATACGACACTTTGTCGTTTTGTGGTAACTCGACGTGTTATGAAACCAACTCACAAAAAGATAGAAAGGATAGATCAACACCTTAGAATTTAGCCTCTTCGAGGGGGAAACCTCCTTTACATTACACCAATGAATGATTCTTTGATGATTCAAATGACAAAACCTCCTTTCTATATATAGGAGTCTAAGGAGTCACAATATAACCCAGCCGACCTAACAATAATAATATAAAGGCACAAAAATAACAATAGAGGGATTCTATGGGGC
>APFE031702309.1:15128-33416 GCA_000404065.3 Pinus taeda | reverse complement strand
TCTCCATCTGTAATATCCATGTTGCGGGATCCTTGCCATCAAACTTCCTCATATCGATTTTTGGAATATGGTGGGTCTTCAATCCAACATTGGAGTCTATGAAATCATGATTAACATTTCTTTTGTTGGCATCATGAGTTTCCTTTACTACTCTTTCACCATTATTAAGTATTTCTTGTAGAAAATTTGTCAAATCTGTCTTCAAATCTATCTTCAAATCGTCAATCTTAGCTTCCATGCACTTTATCTTAGATTCCATGCCATTTATCTTAGCTTCTGTTAGCTTTTGTGAGAGTGAAATTTGCTGCACTTGGTCTTGTAGTTTTGATATATCATGTAGCATTTATTCCTCTTCTTCATGAGTCATGCTAGAGCTTTCAGGTTGCTTACTAGGTGTTTGCATTTTCCTTCCTCGAGGCATCAGTTATCAATAATTCTCTACTATGCCCTTTGAATTCCTTCAAAATAATTTTTCAAACCAAGCTTAAGCAAAAATTTAAAAAAAATCTACACACCTTTTTTCACTTTGTAGGAGCTCGATATTGCCTCTGATGTATCTCTATAATTTTGAATCATCTAGTTCTGAAATTGCGACCTGTAGTAGCCCTCTATGTCCTCTTTCCAATGCCACCAGTCTGATCCCAATTGGATTCTCCAAGGAAGAGTTATGCCAAATCTCCCATAGTGAATTGATTATAGACTAGTTCAGAAGAGCGAACTTGTACGATGTGCCATGTGTCCCTGTTTCGACATTTGGCTTTGAAAAATATATACAAAAAACTACAGTCCATCCTCTTTTTGTACCTTCTTACGGAATTTCAATCCGATGCTCAGAGAGAAAGTTATGACGATTTTCGCCAGGTCACCTGTTTGGAATGTAATTCAGGAGTCTGCAAAAAGACCAAATTCCTCAGATCATATATCCTCAAATATAACGCAAAAAACTTTGAAATTCGGACCCGAGGTTAAGTGCGATTTCTTCTCAAATGGGTTTTTTTTTTATTTATTTATTTATTTATTTATTTCGCTTCTGAAACGTTGCAGAAAAAATTTATAGCAAAAATGCCACGATGACCTATTTGGAGTAGCGAAACCCTAGAATCCAAAGCTCTGATACCAAATGTTATGAAACCAGCTCACAAAAAGATAGAAAGAATAGATCAACGCCTTAGAATTTAGCCTCTTCGAGGGGGCAACCTCCTTTACATTACACCAATGAATGATTCTTTGATGATTCAAATGACAAAACCTCCTTTCTATATATAGGAGTTTAAGGAGTCATAATATAACCCAGTCAACCTAACAATAATAATATAAAGGCACAAAAATAACAATAGAGGGATACTATGGGGCACAGTATAACAATATGGGGAAAATAGGGGCACAAAAATGTTAAGGGATACAACTACAATAGTAATGGGGTAATCACTAGTATTATAGGGACCTAACACGACGACATAAACCAATAGCTCGGATGTGGCCCGCCTAGATCAATGACAGCCACATCATTTCGCCCGCCCACCCCTTCTAAAAAATATCCAACAAGGGGGGGGGGGGTCCGGGGAAGTGGTCTTTGATATCCCACCTTTTGTCATGTGGAACCCTCTCGTGCACCTCACTTCCCCCCCTTTGAAACCACTTCCTACCTCTACCCCCCTCCGTGTTCCCCTCAAACCTACAGTCCCCTATGTTGACCGTCCGTTGGTCTTACCCCCGTCAGTCCACTGCACCACGTCCCCATCCTATCCATTCCCATACTGCCACGTACCTCCCCCCTCTCCACCACGCTCCTTCTTACCCCTTCATCCCCGCACCTTCTTTCCACACTCACACGTCACCATATTGAACCAATCCTCGAATGCCATGTGCCTTCATTTTGCCCCCGTTACAATATGGCTGTTTCCATTTGTTTGTTACAAAGGTCTGTTACCCACTGATTCTATTCCCCCGCACCAAAATAAACAGATTTTTGTGTGAACAGTAACTCTTTTTGTTTTATAAAAATCCGATCTCATGGACATTGAATCTTCTTTAGCTATTTTATGTTCAAACTGTTTTGATCAACACCATGTCTCCCCTCACAGCCCTACCATTTTTAGAGGCTTCAACACATTCACAGTCTTCTCCAATTCCTCGCTCGACCATCTATCTCTTTGATTAGGTATTTAGAGGAAAAATGACGTGTCAATTTTCTCAATCATGTCATCCAAGAAGAAATCAGTTTCCTAGTAGAATCCCATGTTGCCCCCAACCATAGATGTGGACCGCCGACCTTTAGTCGACCAACTCTATCAGGTTATAGAGATCAATCGTGAATTTGACTTGTACAAAATTCACAATTGGCTCAAACAAAACCATCAGGAACTGAATGATGTATTGGTATTGTGGGACTCTTTCCTACCCCAATATATTTTTCGACAAACCTATTATTTCCCTAAATTTGTAAGTTGGTGCAAACTTTGCTACATGTCGAGCCAAAGAATAATAGTGGCTCAGAATGGTGAGTTTCACTTTGCCATAAATGGCCACTCAATTTCAAAAATGCTCCCGATAATAAACATAGACCCTAGGCAACCTTTTCACCTAGATTTCCTTATAGAGATATATAACAAACTAGATTTCCCTCAGAGATCCAAAGTATTGAAAACTTTACTTCTTGAAAATTTTAAGTTGCCCAAAGAAAACCCTCCCTATCCCACTTCTATTTTTCCTAAGAAGGCCAAACAAATAATCTCCATGGTTTCTTTCATCTTAGGATACTACTCTAACCAATGGGTAGATGAAAACATTTTGGCTTTTCTTTCTATATTTTCCAATGGTGAAAAGCCACCAACTCTTTTTTGTTACAGTAAATTCTTGGTAGAGATGATTCATGATAAATTTATGAAATTCTCAAATGAAGGAGTTTTTAGATATGCATCTACTTTGGTTTATTTTTTTATTTATTCTCAGTCAGATAGGCTCCTTTTCCAGCTACAAAAGACTGACATTCAAAGGAACCATCAGTCAATCATTCACTAGACCTCCTTGGCCAGGAAAAACAACATTGAATTTACATCTAGTGATTTTAAAGATAATTTTGTACACATGGCAACCAATTTACTAAATAGTAATGCAAAGCCCAGAATACATCCATAGATAAATATATTTTTTCATTTGAGTGATGACACCAAGAGAGAGGATTGGTATTTATACCAATCTTACACAAAGATAAAAATATATGGCTGCGAATTGCCTCCCTATAAGCTGCCTAAATTTGTACCTATTCGAATATTTGCCTTGGAGTTTATCAAGAAAATGATCAACATGGATCAACTGCACTTCTTGGAGGCCAAGACTAAGGCTCAGTTCAAAATAAAAACTCAGGTTGGTCCATTTATATGCAATGCAAGGTCAATAGGACAAGAGGCAGAGGCTATCTTGAAGCAGATGGATTTCAAACATAACTTTACTTGGTCTTATGACCCTTTTGGAATAATCTCCAAATTAATAATGGAACAAAAGTATGCTCCCTACAACCATACTCCTAAACTAGAAATAGAACAATTTATGAATCAGGAGGAGTGGCAGGAGAATACTTCACATGAGGTTGAAGAGCAAGTATCTTCCACTTCAAAGACTCCAGTACCTCAATAAAAGATAGAGAAAATACCAAGGGAAATTATTTCCCCTTCAGTAATAGAGATCTCAACCAAATACTTTATAGTATACAAAAATAAACAAAAGACTACAGATATAGGGGAAATTCAACAACAAAGTACAGAACAACAACAAACTATTGTTCTAATAGGTACCGATATTCCTTCAGGGTCAAGGAGAGAGGAGATTTCTCTGATGACCCCAATGACCACAAACACACCAATTTCATCACCATCAAGAGAGGCAGACCAGAGTAGTAAAGATCAAAGAATATTGGCCATTTACAGGGATATCAAGGCAAAGAACCAGACACTTAAGGCCACCACCTTTTCACAGTTTTGGAAATAGACAACCACCACCTAGCACAGGCTCTATCAACTTTCAATGCAAAGAAGAAAAAAATGTAGGTTTCCTCCTTGGAGCCTAAAGTTGCTCAACCAAGATCAGCAGAAGATTACAAGAAATCTATCTTCTCTTTTGACACAGACACAATCCATCCCATTGACCAAATGGACTTCCATAAGCAGTCTAGAGAAATGCTTTACAACACCGTTACAAACAAATCTATGGAAGCAACTAAGCTTAAGGTATCACTGACTAATATTCAAGCACAGTTAAAGTTAGAAAGAGTTTCTTCTCAGGCCAAATACACACAGATAAAGTCTTTGGAGGATTTGATCATTAAGTTGGGATATGATCCCGATGATGTAAATGTAGCCAAAGAAATCATTAGGAGCAAGAATGCAGATATAACAGCATTAAAGAAGCAGCTTAAGCTCGCCTCCATTGAAGATCCATAGGCCAAGAATGAATATGGAGAGCAGGAGAAGCAAAAAGAGAATATGTTCAAGATCATCATTATACAAAATAATCAAATTTTAAAAATGGAAAAGAAGCTGGAGACACTCCTAAAAGAAAAAAAGTAGCAAGCTAGTACAGTGCATGCCATTCCTTTGGCTATAATCCCATTAGTAGGTACATTGACAGTCGAGGCATCAACATCAGCCACAACTTCAACAACAATTATCACAATAGGAGGACAATTTGGTAGTATACTCATAGATTTGGCTAAGGCCATGGAAAATATGACTATTAAAGACCAAGAAATTGAGAAATTAACTCAAAAGTTAAATAATTTGTAGGAACAGAAGCTCAAAGTAAATAATGTATATCTAGCAAAATTGTAGAAAACACACAAGCTTACACAGAGGATAAAGTATATGGAGAACCAATCTGTCATAGCTGATACCATTGCATAAGCCAAAGAAAACATCTAGATAGAGATCAATGAAGTTATCACAAGGATATATCCAACTATTGAAATCATCTTTGAACAAGATGAGTTGGTCTAGAAATTAAAAGAACTTATAGGAGATGTGAAGAAGGACCTTGGCACTAAACCAAGTGATGTTGTAGCTATAATAATGTTGTTAAATTCAAAATCTAGAGAAGAGTTGGAAGAACTAGACATAGAAGATAGAACATATACCATTTTGGAAGTGAGAAAAGTTCTCACTAATTTGAACTTAATGTTCCAATTGGAGACTAAATGCAATAGTCTGGAAAATATTGCTCAAAGATCTCATAGGAAATTCAATCAACTACACCAAAAGGGTCTCCCTCGATTACAAGGGATAGGAGATAAGCTGGTCAAGCATGAAGACTACTAGCATAAGTTGTACACCATTGCTAGAGAAAGGTCAAATTTTACTAAAATCAAGGGCACACTTACTGGAAAGGAATTCATGGAAGGCCTAAGATACGATTTATTGATCAAACATGAGATCAATCATTTATTTCTCAGTAAGCCTACCTTCGAGAAATTCACAGAGGTAGATGAGGTCTTCTGAAAGTTAATCCAGTTTAAATTTCCAGATGGATAGGGATGGGAAAATTTGTGTGAGTTACTAGAGTAAAAAGTCATCAAATCTCTAGAAGGACATCAACAACGAACTGCCATTCTTCAGGTCGAGTCACCAACAACAAGCCAGAAAAAGAGTGCCAATCAGATGCAGAATTCAGTTTCCTAAATTTTTGTACTATTTATGTAAACAATTTTAGATAATTTAGAATTTTGCCTTGATATTCTGAAATCCAGATGTTCTGTAATTTTTCTATAAATAATTCATATTTTGAAGTAGTTGTATGGAAAAAAAGGACTATTGATGTAAAGATGTTCCACAAGTTCCAGTGGACAAATTTTCAGTAATACAGAAGCTTTTCAGGATTCCTGTGTCATATTTTGTTGGCGAAGTAATATTCTCTCCTCTTATTGTGTTTTCCTTTCTCTTTAATTTCACACGTGTTTTTGATCTATTTTGTTCAAAGAAAATAAAGAATCTGAATTTGTTTGAATACCCTCAATTCTGTCTTTTGAACAATTTTGATATTTTCACCCAAATTTAAGAAATATAATTCTTAATTTCTCTATGTTTAATGGATACTTAGTAATTTCTTCTTTTCCATCTCATCAAGCCTATAAGATCCAACGAATCTTCCTACCTTGCCTTGTTAAACTCATCTATCACTGTTGAAAATATTGATCCAGATTTAAACAGGAATGCAATAAAATACAGAGATAACCATAAAGACAAATATGCATCGGAAATAATACTTCCTTTCATTACTGTAAAATACTGAAATATGCTTACAAATAGAAATGGAAATAACCCAACTACAACGATGATAGCTTATCTTTGAGAAGAGATGTGGTGGCTACAAGCCTTTGAACTGTCTTACAATAAGGCTGGAAGGCCTATTTATTGTTGAGAAACAATGGAAAACCCTTCACATTCCAAAACCTAACCCTAGAAGATGAAACGCTAAATTGTGGGCCCCATTTTTGGGTAAGTTGGGACATCAACTTCTCGGGGTCGCGAATTGGTCATATTATCTCCATTTGACGCACATGATAGCTTGTTGGAAAGATCTCTCCGAGGACTACGACGAAAAAGACGTTTTTTTGATAAAATAATCGCTAGTGGTAAATTTCCCAAAAAACGTCGTTTAGGGCCTCAAAACAGTACCAGAAGTTTAGGACCCGAAAAACTGATAAAAATAGTAAACTGTGCTATAATTAAGGAAACTGAAAAACTGAAAGAGATAGTTGTGGGGGTCCAAATGGGATAGGAGTAAATTTGATAGTTTTTTTTACCTTAAACAATGATTGATGAAAGCCTACTAGAGCCTTACTTTTATGAATTTCAAGCTGCTAAACCAGAATCTGAAGATGATCCACTTAAATTGTTTGCTAAGCTTGAAGTCTTGGTACGTAGGTTAGATCAGGATGTGCATGAAACCCTCCTTCATTTATCCCCTGAACCTTCTTCATCTTTTGTTCCTTCATCTCCATCCTCACTAATAATTCCACCTAAGTTTTCTTTTTCATCTGAAGGACCCATTGTTCATACCACTCTTTTCCAAACTCCTGCTGTCTCTGTTCCCCTAGGATTTTCTTTCACTTCCACTAATTCTCTAGTAATTACCCCCATTTTCACCACACCCATTTCATCTTCAACCACTACCATCTCAGCATCTACACAACAAACTGTTATTACATCTCCTTCCATACCTTCCATACCCACACCTATTATAGTTTCATTTATACCTCACATACCAGTTATGGTAGGTAGATATGCTCCTTTGGCATTGCAAGCACCTTTAAATTATATGCTGCAGAACTATGCTCATAGATTACCACAATTTGATGGTACGGGTCCTGTGACAACACAACATCATATTGATAGGATAAATGACTTCTCGGACTTAGAAGAAGTCAATGATGACGATGTTAAAATCAGGTTGTTTGCTCAGAGTTTAATGTGAGAAGTTAAGAAATGGTATAGGGAATTTCCAGCTTGGAGCATAGTTGATTTACCTCAGTTTCACCAAAGTTTTCTTACTAGATGGGAAACTAAAAATAACCCCCTCCAATTTCTAAACGAATACAAAAACTTGAAAAGGGATCCAAATGAGACTGTTGAAGATTACTGTGCTAGGTTTAATTGTGTCTACAATTCCATCCCAACTGCTATAAATCCCCCACCAGGATTATCCCTTATTCATTTTCTAGAAGGATTTGATGTAGACATGGCCTATCAGTTAAGAGAAAGAGACCCAACCACTCTTGAAGAGATGCAAAGCAATGCTGTTAAGGTAGGGTCTAATTTATTAGCCAAAAGAGCTAAACTAAGAACAAAAAGAAGGGTCTCTTTTAAGGAGGAACCTTCCTCCTCTTCGTCATACTCAAAATTATATAATCTAGTTAAAACTATGGAAAAAATGATGGAGAGGATGAAAATGGTAGATAGAACACCTCCAAGAGAACTTCAAGGAGGACCTCAAATTCGAAATCCCAACTTTAAGAGAAACCCACCACAAGTTAAACAAAGGGAACAAAGAGGCCCTGGTGATCAGCAACTAGTTAGGCCTCCATTCAGGAAAATTATACTGATGAAGGACTTGAATTGTCTAAAGATCTAGAAGAAAATCAAATAAATATATTTGAAGAAAGTGAGATAAATCACATATTCTTGACGAAAGAAGAGCAATATCAAATTTTCTCTCACAACTGGAAGAGATCCCTTTAGAATTAGAAGATTATAAACAATGATATCAAAATGCCATTATGGAGGTGCATAAACAATTCAAATTAAGAAGCAAAAGAGATATTGGAACTTCTTCCAGTAAAACTCAAAATGATGCCCCTTCCTCTAGTCAACCAAAACTTGATTCTCAAAAATAAATTTCTAAAAAATATGATGCAAATTTCAAGGAAGTTGATAAATCTCAAGCATATTTGAATATGGAAACTGAACTGGCTAAGAGAAAGGTCCCCATTCCTTTAACAGAATTGATGACCAAAAGTGTATATAAGACTCAAGTCATGAAAGCCTTAAAAATTGGAGAAGGGTTAGACACAGTCAATTTGACTAATGACCATCCTGAACTGTTGTTTGAGCCTGAAGTTGAGGGTAAACCTCAGGAAGGGACCGTTACACCTTTCTACATAATCCTAAACATTCATGATAAAATCCTACACAATGCAATGCTTGACTCTGGAGCCTCTCATAATTTGATGCCCAGAGCTATCATGAAGAAATTAGGGTTAGACATCACCAGGCTATACAAATATTTATACTCTTTTGATTCAAATAAAGTTAGGTGTCTTGGTATGATAAAAGATTTATGTGTCACTCTAGTTTAGATACTTGCTAAGAGTCTAGTCATGGACATTGTAGTAGCAGACATACCTCTAAAGTATGGAATGCTACTATCTAGATCATGGGGGCCAAAGTTGCAGGGCACTTTGCAAATGGATATGACTTATGCCACCATTCTTGTCTTTGGCCAACCTAGAAGACTTTATAGGGAAACACTCATGAAGTATATTATCAACATTCAAGATAAGCCTAACAATTATCCCCTCTATTCAGTACATTCAGACATGGACTCATTCATCTTATACAATAACGACTGTGTAGAAAATGAAGTTTCACCCTTAGAGGCCGAAGTCAATAACACGAAAATAATAAAATTTAATACCGAAGAAGCAAATCTAGAGGGAGAAGCTTTGTGGAATATGGATTTTGATTGATTTGTGTGTAAATATGGAGCAGGGGCAGGTGTATTTGTTGTAAACTCAATAACAAATAACACAGAAGGACATGGTTACAAACTTATTTTTCACTGCAATATTAACATTGCAGAATATGAGGCATTGATTTTAGGGCTGCAGATTCTAAACAAACTAGGAGAAAAATGAATTTATGTGCATGGATATTCTGAGCTAATTATAAAACAAATTAAAGGGTGAATATTCTGCAAAAAAGCCTAGATTAAGGGCTTACAGAAATGCAATTTTGGATTTTTTACAATGTTTTCCTGAATATGGTTTGTCTATGATACCTCGAAACTAGAAAATTTTAGCAGATTCCTTGGTTGTTTTAGCTAGTACTTGCAAGACGCCTTTCCATAGAAATAGAAAATATGTTGTGGAAGTTAAACACAGGCCATCTATGCCTAATAACATCAGATACTGGCAAGTTTTTGGAAATGATGATAAAATAAAAAATTTCTTGAAATTAGAAGATGAATCCGAATGTACACATGTAGATTTAGATAATGATGTAGATATAAATATGAGTGAAGTAGTGTTAAAATAAGCTAATGATGATTCAAAACCTTTAGAAGTGTTGCAGTTAAAGGATAATTAGTTTCCTATGGGACTAACACCTTTAGAAGATCTGTTTGATTTCAATGATGTAGCAAAGAAGCCCAAAATTGAACCAACAAGGGCTGGGATAGAGGAATGCAACATAGGGACTGTAGAGAGCCCTAAAATTGTTAAATTATCCAAATCCTTTCCTCCCAATGAAAAACATAAGTAAATAGAACTTTTAAAATAATTTTAAGAGGCTTTTGATTGGAGTTATGAGGACTTAAAATCCTATGACACTAATCATTCAACATACTATTCCCCTTAAAGAAGATAAGAAGCCTTTTAAACAAAAGTTAAGAAGCGTGAACCTATTTCTATTGCTCCTAATAGAAAAGGAAGTTAAGAAGCTATACAATGCCAAAATTATTGTGCCTCTTAGGTTTTCTAAGTGGGTTTCAAACCTAGTACCTACAAGGAAGAAAACAAGAGAAATTAGGGTATGTGTAGACTTCCAAAACTTGAATAAAGCCTCACTTAAAGACAAGTATCCCCTCCCCAAAATGGATCATATATTACAAAGGGTAGTTGGATCAAGTAGGATCTCTCTACTAGATGGATTTTTTGGTTATAACCAAGTCCTGGTTCACCTTGATGACCAACAAAAGACATCATTTACTACACCATGGGGTACCTTTATGTACGTAAAGATGCCTTTGGGTCTGATGAATGCTGGAGGCACCTTGCAAAGGGAAATGGATTTTTCCTTTGCTTATGAAATTGGAAGGTTCATTGTTATTTATTTGAATGATATCACTGTATTTTCGAAGACCGAGGAAGAACACTTGCTGCATCTAAGGAGATTCTTTGAAAAATGTAGGAAATATGGCATATCACTAAAACCCAAGAAAACAATCTTTGCTTTAGAGGAGGGAAAGAATCTGGGCCACATCATTTCCAAGAAAGGCATTAAAATTGATCCTACCATACTTGAAACTATTCTCAAAATTGACCCTCCCAGGAATAAGAAAGAAGTCCAGTCCTTCATTGGGAGAATAAATTTCCTCAAGAGATTTATTCCTAACTTAGTAGAAATCTTAAGATCAATCACAAATATGTTAAAAAATGATACTGAAATAAAATGGAACTCTGAAGCCAAAAAATCTTTCAGCGAAGTAAAACTATCTTTAATAAATGCTCTTGTATTGATTAGTCCTGACTTCACCAAAGATTTTATGCTATTTTCTTTTGCATATGATCATACTATTGTAGATGTTTTATTGCAGAATAACAATGAAGGATATGAGAAGCCAATAGATTTATTTAGTAGAGCTTTAAGGGATGCTTCACTGAAATACAATATAATGGAGAAACAGGCTTTTGGCTTGGTAAAAGCACTAAAGGCCTTTAGATTTTACATCTTACACTCCCATGTAATTGCATTTTTCCCTAATGTTATTGTAAAAGATATTTTGACATAAAACGACCGTGATGGCAAGAGGGGAAAATGGATTGTTGTTATGTTATAATATAATCTTGAAATCAAACCCATTAAGCTGATCAAAGGTAAAGGATGGGTAAAACTAATGGAAGAATCTAAATTCCATGCACTTGATATAAATTTCATAGCTGAACTGGATGAACAGGAAGGGAAGGCAACTCCAAAGGTATCAGAAGCCTTTTCTACCTCGCCATGGTACGAAGACATTTTCTTTGTACTGCAAAATTTACAAGCTCCTCCAGGTTTGACTAAAACTAAAGCTAGATTTCTTAAATTGAGAGCTATGAAATTTTGTATTTGGGATAATAAAGTGTAATGGGAAGATGCAGGAGGAAATTTACTTAACTGTTTACTAAAAGTTGAAGAAGATAAAGTTATGCATGAATTCCATGAAGGAGATTGTGGAGGGCACTTGTACTGGAAGACAACAACAAACAAGATCTTAAGGGATGGTTACTACTGGCCCACCTTATTTGCAGACGTCCATAGGAAATTCACCACATGTCATTAGTTCCAAATATTTGAAGGAAAAACAAAAATGTTACCCCTACCCTTGAAACCCATATAAGTTGAAACTCCTTTCCAGCAATGGGGTTTGGATTTCATTGGAGAAATTCATCACAATTCCTCAGCCCAACATAAGTAGATTCTTACAACCATTGATTATTTTACAAAATGGATTAAAGCTATACATACAAGACAAGCCACATATGTAGTGATCATTAAATTCCTAGAAGGTAACATTCTTTCTAGATTTTGATGCCCAAATAAGATTATTACTGATAATGCAACTGCCTTCAACTCAAAGAATATGGTGGACTTTTGCAACAAATACAACATAATATTGGGTCACTCTACTGCCTATTACCCACAGGGAAATGGGTTAGCAGAGTCTTCAAATAAAATTTTGGTCAATGATCATCAAGAAGCTGTTGCAGGATAACAAAAAATATTGGTATAAAAAATTAATCAATGCTTTGTGGGCCGATAGAATTAGTACCAAAAATTCTATTGGTATTTCTCCATTCCAATTAGTTTATGGGACTATAAATGGTAGAATGCTCAATCATTAATTTCCTCAGGGATAAATCATTTTTACTGAAATCATTGTGAATACCATTCTATTTTTCTACTGTCAGTTTGGGTGGTTGACATATGAAGTTAAAGCCCGAGGATAAAGCCATAAGCTCCTCATGAGTTACTGCCATATCTACAAAAATAACAGATCAATTCAAATGTAGAATGAAGACCGAAGACAATGGACCAAGGCTACTGATCCACAACATTCATGACACCTTACAGGGAGGATGTCATCCCCAGTTGGAGCCACTATTAGGGTCCTACGATTCATAGGATCAAATGATGATTGGCTATTATCTTTCAGTTGTTGAAATTGTAAATAATATTGTAGTCTGCAAATGATTTACAAAAATAATAATATACATAGAATAAAAAACAAAAGAAAAAACAAAAAGAGGGTATAAAAAAATGTATATGTCAAAAAAGAAAGAAAAGAAAAGAAAAACAAATAAAGAAAAATAGAATAAAAAGAAAAAGAATGAAGAAACCCCACCAAAAATATATATGAAAGTGAGCAAGTCTAAATGCCACTCCAAAAAATAATACATCAATAATACTTTTCAAATTTTCAATGAAGTGTACAGGTTGTTCAAATGCCACCTCGAAGTTATAAATAGATTAGCTAGTTTAGTCATACTGTTTAAACATGATTAAGCTCAATTAAATAAAGTTAGTCTACATTAGGGAATAAATCAACCATCTAGTGTAATCTTGGTTGAAATTGAATAGGTAGAATAGAAAGAGATTAACCAAATCATTTAATCTTGGTTAATTAGAAGAAACATAAAAAGAAGCTGAAAAACCTTAGGAAAAACAATTAAAAGGTTGGAAAATCGAAATGCACCTTTGAGATTAATTAATCTCATTCAGAGTTAATTAATTAGCTTTAAAGTTATATTAGTTTATATAATTGTGTTATTTAAGCACGATTACCAAGATTTATTAAGGCACTTAGGCATAAAGGTTTGATTTGGTTTTATTAAAGTCAAAATAAAACAAAACATTTTGTCGGGATGGAATGGGCTTGATACAACACTTTGTCGTTTTGTGGTAACCCGATAGCATAATTCGACGGCTTAGATGTGGCCCGCCTAGATCAACGATGACCACACCATTCCGCCACCCCATCCCTTCCAAACGATACCCTACAAGGGGGGGGGGGGGGGGGGGGGGGGAGTTCGGGGAAGCAGTCTTTTCTATCCCACCTTTTGTTACGTCGCACCCTCTCGCGCACCTCGCTCCCCCCCCTTCGAAACCACTTCCTGTCACTACCTCCCTCTGCATTCCCCTCAAATCCGATGTCCCCTCCGTTGGTCTTACCCTCACCGGTCCATCGCACTACTTCCCCATCCTATCCACTCCCCTACTGCCATGTACCTCCCCCCTCTCCACCACATTCCTACTTAACCCTTCATCCCTGCGTCTTCCTCCCACGTTCACATGCCACCATATCGCCCCAATCCTCAAATGACACACGCCTTCATTTCCTCCCCTGTTACAATATGGTCATTTCCATTTGTCCATTACAGAAGTCCGTTACCCATTAATTCTATTTCCCCCATGCCAAAATAAATGACTTTTTGTGTGAAAGATAACTGTTTTTTTTTTTTTTTTTTTTTTTTTTTTTTTTTTTTTTTTTTTTTTTTTTTTTTTTTTTTTATATAAACGTCCGATCTCGCGGACATTAAACCTTCTTTGGATATTTTCTGTTCAAGTGTTTTGATTAGCACCATGTCTCCCCCAACAACCCTGCCATTTTAAGAGGCTTCAACACATTCACAGTCTTCTCCAATTCCTTGCTCGACCATCTATCTCTCTGATAAGGTATTTATAGGAAAACCGACACCTCAATTTACTCAATTATGTCATCCAAGAAGAAATCAGTTTTCCATCAGAATCCCATGTTGCAACCAGCCATAGATTTGGACCACCAACCTTTAGTCGACCAACTCTATCAGGTACAAAGACCAATTGTGAATTCGAATTGTATGAACTTCACAATTGGCTCAAACAGAACCATCTGGACCTCAGTGATGAATTGGGATTGTGGGACTCTTTCTTGCCCTAATACGTTTTACCACAAACCTATTATTTCTCCGAATTTTTAACCTAGTGCCAATTCTGCTACATGCCGAGCCAAAGAACAACAATGGCCTAGAATGGTGAAGTTGTCTTTGCCATAAATGGCCACACAATTTTGGAAATGCTCCAGATAATAAACACAAACCCTAGGCAACCTTTTCACCCCTCAGAGAGTCAAAGTATTTGAAATTTTACTTCTCGAAAATTCCGAGTTGCCCAAAATGAACCCTCCCTACCCTGCTTATTTTTTTCCTAAGAAGGCCAAACAGATAATCTCCATCGTTTCTTGCATCTAGGATACTACTCTAACCAATGGGTAGATGAAAACAATTTTTCTTTTCTCTCTATATTTCCAATGGTGAAAAGCCGCCAACTCTTTTCTGTTACAGTGAATTCTTGGCAGAGATGATTCATGAGAAATTCATGAAATTCTTAAATGAAGGAATTTTTAGATATGCATCTATTTTAGTTTATTTGTTTATTTATTCTTAGCCAGACAAGTTCCCTTTCTAGATACAAAAGACAGGTAGTCAAGGGAACCCTCAGACAGTCATTCGCTAGACCTCCATGGTCAGGAAGAAAAACATTGAATTTACATTCAGTGATTTTATAGATAAAAATTTGTACACATGGCAGCCAATTTACTAAACAGTAATGCAGATCCCAGAATACATCCATAGATAAAGAGAATTTTGCATTTGAGTGATGACACCAAGAGAGGGGACTAGTATTTATACCAGTCTTACACAAAGATTAGAATATATGGATGTGAATTGCCTCCTTATAAGCTGCCGAAATTTGTACCTATTCAAATGTTTGTCTTGGAGTTTATCAGGTTAATGATCAACATGGATCAACTACACTTCTTGGCAAGCAAGAAGAAGGCTCAATTCAAAATAAAAACTCAGCTTGGGCCATTTATATGCAATGCAAGGTCAACAGAATAAGAGGTAGAGGCTATCCTAGAGCAGATGGATTTTAAACACAACTTTACTTTGTCTTATGCCCCTTTTGGAATAATCTCCAAATTAAGAATGGAACAAAAGTATGCTCCCTACAACCATACTCCTAGACCAGAATTAGAACAGTTTATGAATCAGGAGGAGTGGCAAGAGAATACTTTATAGGAAGCTAAAGAGAAGGTACTATTGACTTCACAGACTCCAGTACCTCAAGAAAAGACTGAGAAAAGACCAAAAATCTTTATAGTATACAACAAGAAACAAAAGACTAAAAATACAGGGGAAACTCAGCAACATAGTACATAACAACAACAACCTATTGTTCTAATAGGTACCAATATTCCTTCAGGGTCAAGGAGAGAGGAGATTATTTCTACATCTTTGATGACCCAAATGACCACAAACACACCAATTTCATCACCATCAAGAGAGGCAGACAAGAGAAGTAAATATCAAAGCATCTTTGCCATTTACAGGGAAATCAAAGCAAAGAACCAGACACTTAAGGCCACAAATTTTTCACAGTTTCGAAAACAAACAACCACCACCGAGCAAAGGCTTTTGTTAGCTTTTCGTTAGGCCCCTATACTGCTAGTGTAACCCCTTATTGTTATTAGTACAACCCACTTATTATATTGATGTACCCATGTAGTGCCCATATTGTTACTATTGTGCCCCATAGAATCCCATTATTGTTATTATTGTGCCCTTACGTTATTATTGTTATGTAGGCTATGGTTATGTTATGACCCCTTAGACTCCTATATATAGAAAGGAGGTCTTTTCATTTGTATCATCCAAGAATTGTTACTATTGTGCCCCATAGAAGCCCATTATTGTTATTATTGTGCCCTTACATTATTATTGTTATGTAGGCTATGATTATGTTATGACCCCTTAGACTCCTATATATAGAAAGGAGGTATTTTCATTTGTATCATCCAAGAATTGTTCATTTATGTAATGTAAAGGAGGTTGCCCCTTCGAGGAGGCTGAATTCTAAGGCGTTGATCTATCTTTTCTATCTTTTCTTGAGCTGGTTTCATAACACTTTTGATGCAGAGAAGAAGAAAATGCAAATTGCCTTCTTGGAGACTAAAGTTGCCCAACCAAGATCAACAGAATATTACAAGTAATCTATCTTCTATTTTGACATAGGTACAATCTAACCCATTGACCAGATGGACTTCCACAAGTAGTCTAGAGAAATTCTTTACAACACCATTACAAACACAACTATGGCAAAAACTAATCTTAAGGTATCACTGACTAATATTCAAGCACAATTAAAGTTAGAAAGAGTTTATTCTTAGGCCAAAGATATAAAGAAAAAGTCTTTGGAGGATTTGATCATTAAGCTAGGATATGATCCTAATGATGTAAAAGCAGCTGAAGAAATCATCAGGAGCAAGAATGCAGATATAGCAACATTAAAGAAGCAACTTAAGCTCCCCCCACTGAAGATCCATAGGCCAAGGAATATGGAGAGTAGGAGAAGCAAAAGGAGAATCTATTCAAGATCATCATTGAACAAAACATTCAAATTTCAAAATGGAAAAGGAGCTGGAGACACTCCTAAAAGAAAAAGAGAAACAAGCTAGTGCAATGCAGGCCATTCCTTTGGCTGTAATCCCAGTAGCAGGTACATAGACAACCGAGGCATCAACATCAGCCAAAACTCCAACAACAATTTTCACAACATGAGGACAATCTGACAACACACCAGTATATTTGGCTAAGGCCATGGAAAATATGACTATTAAAGACCAAGAAATTAAGAAATTAACTTAGAAATTAAATAATTTGCAGGAATAGAAGCTCAAAGTAGACAATGTATATCTAGCATAATTGCAAAAAACACACAAGCTGACACAGAGGATAGAGTATCTGGAGAACCAATCTGTCATAGCTAATACCATTGCAGAAGCCAAAGAAAACACATGGATAGAGATAAATGAAGCTATCACAAGGATATGGCCATCTATTGAAATCATCTTTGAACAAGATGAGTTGGTCCAGAAATCAAAAGAACTTATAGCAGATGTGAAGAAAGACCTTGGCACTAAACCAAGTGATGTTGTAGCTCTAATAAGACTGTTAAATTCAAAATCCAGAGAAGAGTTGGAAGAACTAGACATACAAGAAAAAACAAATACCATTTTGGAAGTGAGAAAGGTTCTCACTAAGTTGAACTTAATGCTGCAATTGGAGACTAAATGAAATAGTCTGGAAAACATCACTCAGAGATTTCATAGGAAATTCAATCAACTGTAGCAAAAGGGTCTCCCTGTATTACAAGGGATAGGAGATAAACTGATCAAGCTTGAAGACTACCAACATAAGTTGTACACAATTGCTACAGATAGGTCAAAGTTTGCTAAAATAAAGGGAACACTTACTGGAAAGGCATTCATGGAAGGCCTAAGCTACGATTTATTGATCAAACATGAGATCATTCATTTATTTCTCAGTAAGCCTACCTTTGAGAAACTCACAGAGCTAGATGAGGTTTAATAAGGAGTTTAGACTTCTGTGATCCATAATCTTGTTAAGGGAATAATTTCGGCAAAATCACATAAAAAACCATTTGTCGACGCGTTTCGAACCAACCAGTGTGGTTCATCGTCAAGACAAGTTGAAGAACCAGATCTAGCCTAGCATGTTAAATAGTCTGAGCAGAGATTCCAATGGCTAATTAACGGCTAATTTTGACTAAGGGACCCAGGTCAAAAATTGAATTTAATAATGTTAATATTATAATATTATTATTATTAATTTATAATCCATTTTATGGAAATAAGGAAATCAGGTAAAATTATATAACATAAATTCAAGGTTAGTTTAAAATTTAATTCAATAATTTATTT
>APFE031702309.1:0-14386 GCA_000404065.3 Pinus taeda | reverse complement strand
TAATAATACTAGGTTGATTAAGATACAAGGTAACGTCGGAATCAGGAAACCTAAGAGAAGAAGGAATGAGGCAGCTAGGAAGACAGGGCTGGGATCCAGCAACTGCTGATCTTCCAGCCGTCATCCCTATTAAGATTTACAGGCCTTTTTTCAATCTCCAGGGCCTCTCTAAACTTCCGATGGTGAAACTGCCCAACCTTTGCAATGACGCGCGCTTCTTCAATACAGACATGATGTTTAGTATTCTCGGCATGCTCTGCAAGGGCCGAGGACTTGGCTCTTCCATGCCTTAAGTCTGCAGAATGCTCGTTAATCCTTTGATTAATAGATCGACCGGTCTCACCAATATATGGTGTCCCACAAGAACATGGAATAACATAGACGCCCTTCATGTCTTTCGGATCGATAGGATCTTTCACCGACCTCAGGGAGCCACGGATGGTATTAAGAGGTCTAAAGGTAGCGGGAACCTTATGCTTCTTTAGAATCCTGGAAATCCTGTCAGTGGTTCCTTGGATGTAAGGCAGGTGAACCCCTGTGACCCGATCATTCGGATCTTTAGGAATTGAAGGCTCTTTACGAGCTCTAAGGAAGGATTTTTGTCCTAGGTGTCTACTGTAACCATTTTTCATAAAGACATCAAGGAGATGGGCCTTCTCCTTTTCCAAGCTCTTTTCATCGGAAATTCTTACAGCACGGGTAGTAAGCGCGCTCAGAACCCCTAACTTCTGAGCTGGGAAATGATGGGAGGAAGCATGCAGATATTGATCCGTATGCGTTTTCTTACTGAAATTCAATCCAGTTTAAACTGCCTGACGAACAAAGATGGAAAAATTTGTGTGAGTTACTAGAGTAAACAGTGATCGAATCTCCAGAAGGACATCAACAATGAAATTCTATTCCTCAGGTCCAGTCACCAACAACAAGAAAAAAAACAGTGCCAGTTAGATGCAGAAATTCAGTTTCCTAAATTTTTGTACTATTTATGTAAACAATTTTAGATAATTTATGATTTTGCCTTTATATTCTGAAATCAAGACGTTTTGTAATTTTTCTATAAACACTTCATATTTTAAAGTAGTAAGGGTTGATTTTTGTATGGAAGAAAAGGACTACTGATGTAAAGTTGTTCCACAAGTTCTAGTGGATAAATTTTTAGTAATATAGAAGCTTTTTAGGATTCTTGTGTCAGATTTTGTTCCTGGTGGTTCCATACTTCTTATACAAATTGTTCTCATCTTTCTTCTTTCCATGCTTAATGGTTTTTTGAAAAGTTGAGCTAACATCGACACCATAAGCAGGAACCCCCATGAATCCAACTGATTAGGAACATGGTGCAACACATTACCTCACCGGTGGTACACGGAAATAAAACCTCATATTCTTTGACCATGTCAAAAATTTCCTGAGTGGTTTGATCATCCCAATAGTCCCCAATAGAAGTAAGCTTCAATTTATCCTTGTTCCCAATATTCATCTTCTTCAACTTGAGAGTTTGTAGATGTAGAGCATCATGTTTAAGATCCTCCTTTATTTTTCATTCTCCTTCATACTCTTTAAAGAAAAAATGTCCCAGCTCCTCCAGGGCATCATTTGGATGTTTAATAACTTTACTACAAACAACAGCTTCATGAAACCCTGAGTCATTTTGGTGCACAAAGTATCCATGCCTGTTGCATTATGCTAAAATATCCCTACTTGAAAACAATACTCCTCTGATATCTTAAAGGGATTGCGCTATATTTTCATCAACATCATAAAAGGAAGAGTATTTACAGAATTGGGCAGATAACACATCCCAATTTGTTGTTTAGCGTTTCACCTCCACTTGAAAGTACTGAGTTTGCGGGATATTTCATAGGGAATGGATAAATAGACGTGACCATATTTCAACTGCCAGGACATCAGTCTTCCATAAAAAACATCAATTCTTAACATGTTCTTGCAGGAAAGTACGACCATCATAAGTAGGAATTTTGCTTAGAAGCTCATTTGGAGGAAGAAATTGATAAATCAAAACAACCTTATATGTGCTCCAATCTTGAAGCTGATATCGATGGGCTGTCCACCATCTTGCAAGGGTTGCTTGCAGAGCAACACTCATTAAAGGAATTTTTTAACTTTCCTCTATACAATAATCAATTTCTTTAATAAATTGACAACATAATTAGTACCATTGAAAATAGGATAATCACATACCTCAGTACTAATCCAACATACACATTGAATAGTGGCACAATGTCGAGAATGAAGTTCATGAGAACCTTGTTTCCAATCTTCCATCACAGCCATAGATCCAACTTCGGTACTTTGAATACTTCACCAATTGATAGATCTAACTGTTGTGGGATTAATATAATCTTCTCACCTTCTAACAATCAATTGATATAGTTGATCCAACACGTTAGGTGACTCAACATCATCCACTGGTTCAGTAAATCTCAGGCCTTGATAAGATAACTCACATTCCATCTACTTCAAAAGTCATAGTTTCCCGCTTCAAATCAATGACTGCATAATTCTCGAAAACTTACTCAATTCCCAATAAGGCTGGATATGGATCTTTATCCCCAATAATATCAATAACTTCAAAATATACATAGGTTTTGATGCCATCTATATCAACTTCAACATCCTCTAATATGCCAACAAGTAGAATGTAATATTTATTTTCCATCCACAACTGAATAGGGAAAAAGACTAACTTGGGTTTGCAGAGAGCTTGCCAAGTTTTTCTTGGTAGAATATTGAAATCTGAACCTAAATCCAACATCGATTCCTTAATTTGAAAACCTAAAATCTGAGCATCCACCCAAAACTCCCTTCCAGTTCACTTCTTGTTTCGTTGTACCTACTTGGAATGTCGCTTAGGTAAATTTGCAGAAATTGGTTATTTAGAAAACACATTATCCTTAACAATAGTCTTTAACCTTCTGTGAGCTGTTCATCATTCATAATTTGTAGAAACAAACTAAATCAATCCATTGTTGGTTGGAAATGTTCTCCAAAATGCTTCTCCTCACGGACCTTTACTTGCTCCTCCAAGTCACTGTGAGATCCTTGAGAAGAAATCAACCATCGAAAAAGTTTAGCTGCGTCCCTATAATACTCCTTGTGCTGATTTGTATCATAAGACTTATTTGGAGATGCAGGTCTTATAATTGCTGGCTGATCAAGAGTTCCCATATGAGCTCCAATTTTCTTTCCTCCACTTGTAACAACATTGATATTAGGAGGCATTGTAGGACTAAGATCCCTAGGTTCTACACAAATTGAATTAGCTCCTTTGGCCTGATTATGTTCTTCCCATCGAGCAATAAGTTTAGGAAAATCTTCAGTTGCATGTGTATTTACTCGACATTATGAACACTAAGGTATTCATGGAAAAGGACATTCTCTCATGACATGGACTTCCTGATCACAGTTATAACACCTAATCGAGTCTCTTTCGCCCATCCTTCCTCCTTTAGAGTTCCACCTCCTCATCCTCAAGGATTCTCATTGACATAGAAAGAAATACGGTCAAGGTGGTTAACTAGAGCATCCAAGGACTGAAATTGATCCACATGATTATTAGGTGATCCACAAAACTCACAAATTGATTTTTTGGGAATAGTGGAGTACTTTTGTAGAATAGTACATAGATGAGGTAAATGACCAAAAATTTGATAAATCTCACTATAATAATTCATAGACATACCTTGAGCATTTGTAAATGACTGGAATTGTGTATGGCACTGATAAGGAAGAGCAGATGAAACTTGTGCAACTCTAGGGGACTACAGTGGAGGGGGTCCCATAGGAGCACTAGGCTGTCATGGTGCCCTCAGTAGCAGGCATTTTGTAACATGATGTCCTTCAACCTGACAGTGAGTACACCAAACATGAGGTCTCATAGGCCATAGATGTGCAAGATATTTCAATCTGTCTATAAAGTTGGTAATATGATTCTAGAGGCCCATAATAGTAAGACCTGTTGAAGAACCACCAATTCTATAGTCTTGTGGATAACCAACCATAACCTCGATCTGCATTGCTTTCTCTAAGGCATCTTGAAGTGTACCAATATTCTTCCACGACAATGAAATGTGAATCATTGGTAACATGGCCTTAATGAAACAACCCCTCTGATGGTGTAGATCGATGGGATAAAATAATTTGCTGATAGCATATTTAAAACGTTGCATACATTTCCAAGAAGATTCTTCCTCTCGTTGGTGAATATCCAACAATTTCACCAATCCTTACTGATTTGACTGAGGTAACTTAAATTCATGAATAAATTCTTATTTATCTAGGTCTATACTAGCATTGTGGTTATCATCGATCCATTTTATAAACCATCACAATTCTCTATCCTGTAACGTAGTTTTAAATTCAATAAGCTTGGTTGCTTCACAAGTCTAACGAGCTCTCCACAGAACTTCACATAAATACCAGTGTTGTTTAACATCTTCACCCCCCCTTCCTGCGAACTATGGATATATGATAAGCCGATGGCAGCTCTAGTCATAGTTGATTGTCTTGAAGAAATAAGTACAAATACTTGGGAACCCAGTTGAGAAAAACTAATTGAACTTGGTTGACTAACAACACTAGGATTACCTTTACCCTTATGCAACAACTAAACTTTAATAAACTTGTGTACCCTAGAAAAGAGAAGATTGGGACTTTGATATTGTACCAGGGGAAGGTTAGGGAGAAGAGTAGTCATGCTGTTGCCTTGTGGGATTTTATGTTTAGGTATTGAATCATCCTCAAAGAAAATCTGCCTCATTACAAAATGCAGATCATAATTTATTGGTGTATGCTCATTTGTAACACAATCGGTTGGACAATTGTCTCAAGTGTCCAAAATCATTCTGATTCCTCATATACTCGAGTATCCACTTATAAACTCTCCACTTTGCTTTCACTAGCAACTCCTATTTTTCTAGAAGAATAACCTTCTTCCTCATTTCTTTTCCGCGACTCCGGAGTCTCCAATTCCTTATTCCGCATGGTCAAACTTCTTACAACGTCTCCTATGCGTTGCAATTCCCTTATTCGAACCCTAACTTCCCACAACTTCCTTTCCCACCACTCTTCAAGTATTCTTGACTTTGCAATCCTTTGAAATCTCTCACCTTCTGTAACTCTTCTTGATTCATGATAATAAATTCTTCATTCTCTCGCGTTTGCAAAACATTCTTCTCCTATAATCCATTCCCCCAGTACTGTAAATTTAAGCTGCCATTTAATCTTGTGGAAACACCAACAAGCTGTGTTAAACTAACAATACTTTAATCCAAAGAGGAATTTCTTATAGCAGTAGTCCTCGTATCCCAAATTTGAATATGGCTTCTGCAATAGAAAAGCACTTGTTCTTCTCGATCGCAAATTTAATGATATACCCTTCAAGAGTTGCTTTATCCCAAAAGTCGACAAATCTTGTTAGATCTGTATCTAGTTGATGACGATAAGCTAGATCAGCTGTAGCCCAAGCTTTGCGCAACCTTGGCTATACCACAACCATCGATTTATGGTGAAATTGAGTCAACCAAATTTCTAATTTCTCAGGAAACTCACACCAAAAGATCTCATACTGGTCACAAGCATGCTTGGCATACAAAATATCTTCTTTGGCCCAATTTAGATCCTTCTGTCTCAATTTTTCCTGCTTCAAAATAAAGTAATCAACTCTCTCATGCCACCATTTTTGGATATCCTAACAAATATACCTTGGTCACATGATTTAGATCTCCTTAATAAACTCAGGGTCTTGGAAACAAAACCATTTGTTGGAAAAAAAGTTTAAATTAAGTTTGACCTAGGGTTTGGCCTAGGGTTCCAACAAAAGTCTCTGCATAGTCTGGCACTTCACCGACATTTTCACTCCATTCGATCAAAGAAAGGTGTAAGGGATCTAGATTTAGTTATCTATGAAACTTGTGCAACCATTGATGCATTCATTCACAACTATTTAACTCATGCATTTGATAGGAAATAAACATAAGCGGAAAATTTTAAAAGGGGGCACAAAATACACAAACAATTGATAGATATCCCATTCTCCTTTTATTATTAAAACAACAGAGCCCGATTACAACAATATTTATCTCTTACAACTTGCGGCACATTTCAGACTTGCGACCAACATTAAAATTCAAAACAACTATCCAAATGGATCATTACATATCCTAATATGCATATAAGAAATATTTCTCCCACATAACCCAGATCCCTAAGATTACAACAAAATCTAAACTTTGTAGAGCAGTTCAAGCTTTACAATATTGTCTGAACTCTGAAAAATTGGCTAAACTTATTTCTCGCTGCTGTTCATCCTCTTTTATAGCCGCGCTAGCTTGATTTAGTCTTTTTTACCTCACTCTCTTTATTCATGGTTCTCCAATACCTAAAACCATTACCTTGGTTCTCTGTTGACTGTATCAAAATCAACTCTAGCTTCTTTGATGGACGCCCTTATTTTCCTTTCCGCAAGTCCCAAAACAATTATTCCACTGCTGCTTTGATTTTTTAGTGCTCTGTTTCTGGTAGCTTTGTCAAAAATGTCCTTCGCAATTGCTATTCATTCAAAAATGAAGGACCCAACACCCTAGCCTAAACTAATATGTGCTTTCACTTTGAAAAAAGAGTTTTAGATCAGATATCATTTTTGGGATTCAACTGCGTTAAGTAAGTCATTCACGTATGACCATTTCCATGAGAGGTAGTCGTAACTGACTAATTTCTCATGATTTTTGAATTGTTCACTTAGCACTCATTGCATCGGGTGATGCTCACAGGGGTGAAGAAGTGGGATTGAAACTAGTGAAATGTGGAGAACGAATCACATAGCATCAATCATCACTTCCGGGGATTGCACCCGGTAACCAGGACTTCCCAGGAGGTCACCCATCCCAGAACTCCTCTGGCTCAAGCGCGCTTAACTGTGGAGTTTTCCCCGCAATTAAGCCCACTTAAGCTTGCTACCCTTTGCAAACCTTTTTAAGCAATATGTTGCCTCATGAACCATTCAAGTAAGAGATCTCCCTTGACTCTTTTTGTAATTTAAGTATGGGGGTTTACACAGTGCCATTATTTTTAGATATGCATTTTTTGGGATTCAACTGCGTTTAATAGTCATTCACATATGACCATTCTCCTGAGAGGTAGTTGTAACTGACTAATTTCTCATGAGGTTTATGAATAGTCACTACACCATTTGCATCGAGTGATGCTCATAGGTGTAAGAGAAGTGGGATGAAACTGAGTGAAATTGTGGGAACGAATCACATTAGCATCAATCATCACTTCCGGGGGCTTGCACCGGTAACCAGGATCTTCCCAGGAGTCACCCATCCCAATCACTCGATGCCAATGAGTGCTAATGAACTATTCAAAAATTCATGATAAATTAGTCAGTTACGGACTACCTCTCATGGAAATGGTCATACGTGAATGACTTACTTAACGCACTTGAATCCCAAAAATGATATCTAATATAATGCACTGTGTAAACCCCCATACTTAAGTTTTAGATCAATTTTATTACGTGATTTCTTTTAAAGTTAATTTCTTAATGTTTTTGAAAGGGGTTTAACGTATGAACTTTAAAAGACTCTTGAATTAAACCATGCAGATCACTCTTTTAGATTTTATTTTAATGAAGAGTAATTCTATAAGGAGAGAGTATCATACATCATTTCCCACAATAAACAAGCATAATGCAAGTTCCAATACACCTAAGAAATGCAGATAGTGATACTCCAATTACATGCACACTAATGAACTGAACATCAAGCAAATTAGTAGATAATTTTTTTTTTTTTTTTTGTCTTTTCTTTTTAGGATGTAAGTAGTGCAAGCTAAACTAACCTTCAAAAGAAAACATGAATGCAACCATAGTAATCATAGTCTAAGATATCAGAGACCTCAAGACAAAAACAAGAAAACAATAGGCAGTGGAAATCATAGAAAAAGTGACAAACAGAGGTCAACGCAATGCATTATAGGCAGGGGTAACACATGTTTATAAGGAAGAGCCCATGTTATAATGTTCTATGTCCACAAAAGACCAACGTTATAGGATATTTTATTAGAATATGAAGGTCTAGGTCCAAGAAAAGTACTCAGATCAGTTGGACTATTATGCATGTGAACAAATGAATGGAATTCAAGCAAAGACAAGATCAAAGAGAGGTAATTTAGGATAAGGAAAAACAAACTAAGAATCATAATGCTCCCCAGAGGATTTTCTAATTATTCTATAGGCATTTGTGCTCAGAAGGACAAAGAACAAACCCTCTCAAGTTTTCCTGGAGGGTAAGGTAAATATAGTACTAAGGCTGGACACTTTTAGGAATGTAAGGAATATAGTTAGATTGACATAAAAAATGCTAGAGAAGAACCCTCTTGGTTTTTCGTGAAGATCAGTTGGAGTTGTCATTGTAGTTGAGAATCACTGCCAGCTAACTCCAGAGGCTAATCCTACACATAAAGGAAAACAAAGAAACATTCACAACATAATAATATTATCAATCAAAGCTATAATAGATTAACATCTAAACATAACCAAATAAAGCATGACAAGCAAAACTTCTAAATGATCATTAGTTAGACATGAGTGAATAATGAACAATAATTAAGAAGCAAGAATAATTGATATATCATTATTAATGAATGAGAAGGAGATTACAACCAATAAATGTAGTTACAACAACACCTCCTCCAACTCCTAGCTCCAAAATCTCTTTCTCTCAAGGAAAACCTCGACAACATAATAATATAATGAACTCTAATCTCTTTCTCAATGGCAAAGCCTGCAATATATAGGAAGAAAAAAGGATATGAAGAGTATTAGTTTCTCTCCAATGCAATTTGGGAAAAATATTTGGGGTGGATGTTGTCTCCTCATACAAATGACTTTTATCTATTTTTAAGTGATTTTAAGAGTTTTAATCCACTTTTAATAGCTTTAATTCTTTTATTTTCTTTTAAGAGCATTCTTTGTTTAGGAAAAAGATGTAGATGAGGATAAATTGATTCCACCATATGAAAATTTCCTCACGTGAATAGGAGTGTCATAGTGAGTTAACTTGGGCTTTTTCCTTGTGATTGAATGAGAATTTGGTAGCACAAGTTAGATGAAGAGAAAGTGTTATATACTAGGATAATGTTGTCCTCATGGTACATAACTTGTATTATAGTCTTAAATAGGATGAAAAAAGGGGTGTATTTCAAACAAAGCATAGTAATATCCTCTTGTATGATGAGGAGGTATTTTCATGTATAACACTCTATCCATGTGTCATGTTCTATGCCCGTGACATGCTCTTATAGGTGCACAAAGAATATCACGGGTTGATTCAAAGGAAATTGCCCAAGGTGATGGTAGCATTCAGATGTTTGAACTAACCTATAATAATCACATCGATTTGATCGAAGGGATATTGCGAACACATTGATTTATTATTATGGAAATGATCTGGTCCAAGTCAGCTAACTTGGTCTAAGTGTTTATGTATTGATCTGATCCAAGCAATCTATTTTGGTTACTAAGGAGGTGGATCATCATTATAGTTTGATTGAGTCCAATTTAGCATGTGGGTTGACTAGGAGGATGCTGAGCTCACAATTAAATATGTGAGAAAGGGATCAATAGAGGTTAGATACTAGTTTAATGTGTGTACCCATGTAGAGATAATGTGCATTATGTTGGGTGTGATTGTGTAAGAGATTGAAGTTGTGATTGAAAAGCATGTAAGGAGGATGAAATTGAAATTTGATGTGAGTGGAATTTGAGAGTGATGCCTAGCTACTAGTATTGGATCTAGAAGCTCATGTGTGCATGGAATGTTGAATATAATCTCTTGTAGCAACGCGATTGGACATAGAAAAAGAGGCACCTATGCATGGCACTAGTAGTAGACTTGCTTTGATGTGACATTACACATAGATAAGAGAATACACGTGTAGCTAATGGTAGAGACAAAGCATTAATGTTTTGGAGTCTGATCAGATTTACCAAAGGGTTTATATGGTTGATATTGCTGGTGATTGCACTAGTAATTTTTGTGGTTGTAGGGTGATGTCAAGGTATCCGTAATTCTCATTGACTGATAGGTCAAAATATTTACTAGAGGAGCTAGTTCCTGAATGAGTGGTTTGTTAGGCTAGGATTTGTTTTAATTTTCCATGTAATTATTTAAATTATACAATTTGTTGTAGTTTGTTTAAATTCCCCCCAAATGGATCCTTAGATCCTATCTTCAAGGATATGGACCAAATTGATGTAATTTTAATATTTCTTTGATTAATGAGAAAATTTTCTAGAGTTAGAGTGTGTGAGAGTGGAAATTTGCCTACGAGAGCTCTATATTTGCATACTAGTCCTTCTGCAATTTTATTTTCTCATAGAGTCTATAGTCCCTGTGTTTTTAATTATCATACCCGAGACCTATAAAATGCCCAATATTAGCATAAGAGTGATTTCAGGAAGGAAGAAAAGGGAGAGAAATCACCATACAAAGGTCACTGAATTAAGAGGAGAGGCCCAAATATCACAGAGAGTCAAGAGGAGTCAGAGAGTCAAAATTGAGAATAAGCTTGGAAGGGCCAAAACTTAGTTTTTTCCCCCTTTTATAACAGTCTGTTAGTTGAACGAGCTAGGATCATTTATGAACATAATCCTATAACAAAATTTTAGCCCGGAAATGAGAGTCCGAAAAACTCAAAATCCTGGAATCCTGTAACTAATTTTAATTGAGTGGAGGCGACAGGGGACTAGGGACCGTCAAGTGATGGTGACAAAAATACTTTCCATTCCACAGATTTGTTAGATGATGGAGTTGTAGGGCCCATAAGTAGGTGGGTGCGTTGGCGAGGTATTATTATTGGTTAAAGAATTAATTGGGCCATACCATAAGGGATTTTAATTTTATTTTTAAATAATTCTAGGGACAGGGGGTCACATGATTGTACGGTCAGTCTAGATAAATTTTGCATTGTTTCTCCTTTGTAATTATCTCATTGTATTGGAGCCTCTCCTTGCAACTTTTAATAGGGATTTGATCCCTTGGGTTTAAAGGAGCTTCAAATTAAAGGAAACAATTCCTATAGGGGTCCATTTAAGCCAATATTTGTTGAGATTTACATTAAGTGGTATCAAGGTAGACCCTGCATCTACTTCAGGAACATGAGAAGGAATCATGTTGCCCAGAGTTGAGATAAGCATTGGACAAGGCATAAGAGGACAAGGACATAGGCCAGTTGCTAACCAAGAGGTACTATAGGCAATGCAATTATTAGAGGAAAGAATGACATCAATGGAGGTTGGTCAAAATAGAGAACTAGAAGTTGGAGATGAGAGTTCTAAGGAGGAAGAAACTGCAGAAGAAGAAGTAGCAGAAGAATCATCAGAGGCTACGGTTCTAAGGGAAATTTTTGGTTATGTCATGAAACCAAAACCAAATATATCTTCCTACATAGACAATATGAATCTAGAGGAGTTGCTTGACTCGATCACAGAGATGGACAAGTTCTTTGAATATGAGGAAATGGATGAAGAGAAGAAGGTTAAGTTTGTAGTGACAAGATTAAAGGAACATGCAATTCTCTGGTGGGATGGTGTGAAATAGAGAGAAGAATAAAATGGGAGGGGTCGCACGCTTGCTAAAGGAGTTGCACAACCATAGTCAATGAACACATCAAGAAGCATGCAGCAGCACACAACTCCCTCCCAATGGCCTCTTGCTGCTGGGCTTGAGTTCCATGGATGCATTAGAGGACGAAGAGCTTCCTTCAGATCAACAGCAAGAAAATGAAGGAACAACAAAAGCTTTTGCCTCTCTCATTTCTGTAATGGGTCCGGTAAAGAACAGACCATCACACACCAAGTTTGTCAAAATACTAGAAGATATTCCTAAAATCTCACTCCCTCCTACCCTTCCTCGTAGAGCAACACTTTCTCTGGCGGAGCATGGATTAGTGGGGCAGTTCACTGGGTTATGGTCATCACCCAAAATTGTGCAAAAATGGGTAGAAAAGAACTGGACTGCGTCAATAGATGGGAAAATCTTAATCAGGTTTTGTTGAAGAGGTTACTTCACCTTCCACTTTGAAACCAAGGAGGATCGAGATCTGATATTTAGGAATGGACCTTATTCTATGGATACTAGGGGTTTGTATCTAAATAGATGGACACTGGATTTCGATCCAGAAATGGATGTTCCCAATGCTGTCCCCATTTGGGTCAGACTGCCACACCTTCCCCTTCACTTTTGGGGGGACGATTCAGTCAAAGCAATAGGAAACATAGTTGGGAAATATATAAACAGGTGCGAGCCAAAGGAAAATGTGCATGCATGCGCCGGAATATGTGTAGAAGTGGATCTTGGGAAAGGGCTACTAGAAACCATCAAAATCAAAGTGGACCAGTGGATGCACATACAACAATTGGATTATGAACAAATCCCCTTCAAATGCAAGGTATGTCACAAATACGGTCATTTTGAAAATAGATGTACAAAAAAAAAGAATGAAAATGAAAAGAGTGAAGATCCGGAAAACAAATGGGAACAGGTAAAAAGAAAGAAGACAGTCCATAAACAACCAAATCTCTCTTCCTCGCAACCTTCCACATCCTCTGACCCCCACCCTCCATCACCAAAAGTTAATAACCTTCTTGCTAGCCCTAACCATTTTGAACCTCTAGACCCTTCAGCCCCCCCATCACCTAGAAAAAGATCCAGATCTAGATCCAGATCTCCACAACATACCCCCAATCCCCCCTCATCCCCTTTGGTTTCAAACACTCATACCCCTCTCCCCCCCTAGTAGACAGAATCCTAACCAGAAAGCAGTCAAAGGAAGTACCCCCAAATGTAGAATACCAAAAAAAATAAGGAAGAAATACAAACAAAGAAATCAGAGATGAAGCAACAAGAAAGGAAATGGCATTAGGAACACAACAACCTATGGAAACCTTCTTAGGAAGGAGTTCAGGAAACAACTAAAAAAGTCAGCCAAGAGGGAAAGGAGCCTTGCACCACCCAACAAGCAAATAATGATAGTGGTCTCTTGGAATTGTAGAGGAATGGGATCGACCATCAAGGAAAATTCCACAAGAGACATTCTGGCAAAAGAAAACCTAGACATCCTTATGATTCAGGAGACAAAAAAAAACAACCAAGAAACTGAAAATATAAAAAAAAAATTCAGAAATTATGAAGGGGAAGCAATACAGGCAAGAGGAGCGTCAAGAGGCATATGCACAATATGGAAAAAAAGAACTTGGGAATTAATAAAATACAAAAAAGATTAGCACTGGATCCAAACAGATCTAATGCAAATCAGTACAAAAGAGAAGTACAGTGTCATAAATATATATGCCTCAAATCATTACAAGGAAAAAGAGAAATGCTGGGACACCTTAAAAGAAGCATTAAAAGAAGTCCAAGATGGGAAAATAATACTAGGAGGAGATTTAAATTTGGTAAGAAACATAGAAGAAAAGTTTGGAGGAACATATCACACAGACCCATCTAGGGATACTCTAGAAGAATTATTGGAGCAACACAACTTGATAGATATCCCCCTAAACAATGGGAAATACACTTGGAGCAATAAAAGAGTGGGAAAAAGTAACATAAAAGAAAGGCTGGATAGAATTATGATACAAGAAAATATAGCAGTAGTGCACAGCTCCATAAAATAAAAAATTTTACACACCACAGCATCTGATCATAAATCGGTGATAATAGTCATGGGAAAAATGGAAAATTAGGGTTTGCTCCCATTTAGATACAACTCAATTTGGGATAGCGACGGAGAAATCAGTGACTTAGTTAAGGAAGCATAGGAGACAAGAGTAATAGGATCACCACAGTATATTTGGGAAAAAAAATTAAAAAATGCAAGAAACAAATTAAATGAATGGGCAAGAGAAAATGAATTAAAAAAGAAAAGAAAAGAGAAAAGAGTTATAGCAGAAAATGGACAACATGCAAACTGAAAAAGAAAACAAAGAAGAAAGCAAGCAAGATTATCTAAGAGAGAAGGAAACCTTTTGGGAAATATATAGGGAAAATAGGAGGAAAGAAGAAGAAGAGGCAAGATTGAAATCAAGAAGTTTGTGGCTCAAGGTAGGGGACAAAAACACATCATTTTTCCATAACACAATGAATATAAGAAGAGCAAGAAACCAAATAGAAAAAATTCAAGTTGAAAGCCAAGAGGTCAAAGGAGTAGAGGAACTATAAAAAGCAGCCTATCAACACTTTAAAAACCTACTTTTAGCCAACAAAGAAATGGTTGAAAGTGAAGACTTCTTAAAGTACAAAAAAAGAAAAATAAAAAAAGAACAAAATGCAGCAATGTGCAAGGATCCCACAGAAGAAGAGGT
>APFE031702308.1:0-86332 GCA_000404065.3 Pinus taeda | reverse complement strand
TAGTACCGCCTGCCCAACTCTAAGACACCCGGTTCCAACCTTTACCGGCCCTTGTTCCACTTGTATGTGAAACTAGCTTCCTTCACCTACAAGTACCTTCTTCCACTGTCACTTCTTCATCAACCTGGATATCGGCTCTTATACCAACTGTCACGCCCCCAAGCCTACAATGGTCTTTCAACCGTGCCGGCGAGGTGTGGCACCACCGAACACTTTCCTTTTAACAATACTCGTGCACATGGACTACGCCTTAATTCACTTTCTCCTACTTAGTTTGTGATTCTCAACCAAGTATTATTATGTTATGTGCCTTTATACCAATGAACACCCATACACATTCATTATCAACAACATTATACAAGATAAATGCACAACAGTATAAAGAGAGGGGCAACTCCCTGCAATATGAGTCTGCTCAACAATATATTATGTAATCTTTCGTTTTTACAATGCACAAGTTAAATCTTGGGAAACCCCAAATTTATACTTAGCCAAATTTTCACAATTTCGGTAAACTCAGCTACCCAACTCGTCGACACCTCTACACGGTCGCCGCACGACTCACCAACTCTTCATTCACCTCGTCGCACGATCGTGTCGTTTGCCCAACTCGGGCGCACCTCCAAGTCGCCACACACGGGCGCCTCCAACCGAGACACACCTCCGTTCACAATCTCAACACTTCACCGTTTCATCGTGTATGGCATGCCCTCACCCGGCCACCCGTCCACACGTCCACCCGTTCAACTTCGCTCAGGTCGCTGCACAACTTCACCCGGGTCACCACACGACCTCGCCCGAACGACCTCACCCAGGTTGCCACACGATCTCACCCGGGTCACCCGAACGACCTCACTCGGGTCGCCACACGACCTCACCCGGGTCGCCCGAACGACCTCCCAAACGACCTGCCTGAATGACCTGTCGAACGACCTGCCCGAACGACTGTTCGAATGACCTGCCTGAATGACCTGCCCAAACGATTGTCCAAACGACCTGCCCGAACGACTACCCAAACGACCTGCCTGAACGACCTACCCGAACGAATGTCCAAACGACCTGCCTGAACGAATTTTCCGAATGACTGTCCGAATGAGTTTTCTGAACGACTGTCCGAACGAGTTTCCTGAACGACTTTCTTGAACGACTGTCCGAACGAGTTTCCCGAACGACTGTCCAAATGACTTTCCCGAACGACTTTCTTGAACGAGTTCTCACCCACGCACTTCAGAACTCCTTGTTCAAACTTGTTGACCAAATACTTGATGGTCGTTTGCCTCCAAACGCCCTCCAATATATACGGGCGGGTGGCGGGTTGTGTCACCCGGTCGACCCACACCAAACGCCCGGCAGACTCGTTCATAATGTGTTGTCTCGCCCAGAGGATGGTCAGCCCGCCCAACTCATGGGACCGCCCTCTCAACTCGCCCAACACCTTATGAACTTTCCCAAGGTTCATTTCGTGTCATGTTTTGCACGCACTTCGCATGGTGGAGTCGCCCTGCCTGTCGCACGATCCGCAGGTCCTGACATGGTGTTTCTCATTGACTCCAGATTTGGTAAACTTTCTGTCTTGCCCGTCGCACGAACCGCAGGTCCTGACAAGGTGTTTCTCATTGACTCCAGATTTGGTAAACTTTCTGTCTTGCCAATTTTATCTGTGCACCTCACCATAACCTCTTCTTCCAACATAACTTGGTGAGCAGAATTTCCAGATCTTTCAACGATCCATCGGACAAAACTTAATATCCGAGAAGTTTCTTATCACGATATTCGCCGTTGCAAATTTTCCAGCTGTTGCAACACGCCCCCTCTTACTCGGGTAGAACGTGGAGAAAAATTTCCAATATTTGCACCACTAATTCGTTCAACTCCGACTGAATATCAAACTTTTGAGAAACAAAGTCCATATTGCTGAGCCTAGTGTAATCAAGATCATAGTCTTTGGACAGTGTCTGTAACTTAGACGCAAGTGCAGCAACCTGACCATTTTTCTTTTGGGGTTTTGCATACTTTCTTGACCCTCTATAATTGGGAGTGAGAAAAGCACAACGGTGATATCCGTCAGCGAAGAACATTGTCTGTTTAGGTGGAAACCAGACGAAACCGTGACATCATTTTCGGAATTTCTAATACAACCTATCTTAAGTTTCTCCGTTCGTCTTTATCACACCCTGAGGAATCGGGCACTCCGCACGACGGGCAGGCGACCCAAACGACGGACGGAACACGACTTCACCGACAAACGACAAGACCCGGGCGGGGCATCGGGCAAACGACACTTGACAAATGGGCTCCGCGCTCATCGGGCGGGCGACCCGAGGGCGACGCGCACCCGAGGGGCGGACGCCCTGAACGAAAGTTGGCACGACGGACGGCGGATGCGGCAGGAGCAAACGGGGAGTTCGGGTGACCAACACAACAGAGGTGGCTAAGCAGGCATGTCGCCCATACACTCAAACAATCCAACATGCAGGGGTACCCGGATGGAACAAATTAAGCCGGCGGTGGGCTGCACGAAAGGTGCGCCCACCCGCACCGAACGATACATCGGGCAAGCATTGAACGATGGTGGCAAGTGCCCGAATGAACAAGTGTGACAACGAACGAGCAGGCAGCGGACATAATGGACGGATGGCAGCAAATGAGCAAGCCAGCGGACATGATGGACGAGTGGCAGCGAACGAAACACATGGGCGCGCAGATAAAGCACTTGGCCGAAGAGTTTATACCTCGGCGTGGGCGGCCTTGTGTTACAAGGGCCGACCCGCCGGAGGATTAAATGAAACAATTTACAAAATTAAAAGCCACGTCGGCTCGGTCGGGAGATGGGCGAAGTGTCACGTTTCGGGGGTTGGCTTTACCACCGACACCCCTGCCGAAATGACGGAGGCAAGCTATATAAACGGCGAGGCTGAGGTTCATTTCACAGTCAAGCAACAAGTGATCAAGTATCAGACGATCGGTGACTCAAGTCTTCTAATCCAAGGGCGCAGTTCTATGTTGTGCGCAGCGCAAATGTAGGATGCAGGCTCGTTTTAGGAAGACGGTGAAGTGGGATCGGTTACTAACAGTGTGAGCGCAAGGGTGGGCGGTCGATGTATAAACAACGAGGTATAAATGGGTTGCATACACCGGTCTTGGCACATAAGGTGCAGGCAGAATGCGCACTTAGCCGGAAAGGCCGAAGTATTGTAAGGCTATTTAGCCGGTTTTAAACAGGTCTACGGTGCAGGCCGAGGGCGCACGAAGCTGTAAAGTTCATAAAGTTAATAAAATTTTGAGGGCGCACATGGCTGGGAGTTGCCCCTCCCGTTTAAATTTTGTGTTACAGTCTTTGATATTGTTCAGTATTTTGATAATATCGATCAAGATAATAACGCAGGTTTTGAAGCTTAATATTAAACATAAATTATAATTGCGAATTGTATATTTATGGTTTGATTGTAAGAGTTCTGGTTATATGGTTATAGCTCGGTTGTGTGGATTCGAATTTGTGTTTACAATTCGGTATATGAAGTTTATAAAGGATTTACACTAATTCGACGAGGTGGAATTAAGTGTTGAAGTGTGAAGGCGTAGTCCACGTCCTCTCCTCTAAAACCAATTGGAGTACACGGTGGTGCCGCACCCGCCCAATTAGAAAAAAAAAAAGATTGGGGGCGTGACAGTCTTGAACGTGTCCTCAAAGAAGTGGTGCCGCTGACCACAGAATCAGTGGGAGTTGCTGAGTTGCAGCAAGAACATTATGATCTTTAACGCACACATAAACATCATCACAAAGGTCCACTACATAGTGTATAAAATTGCATGAAACATTTTTCCTTGATGCATCTTTGATGGGTTTCTTGATGCCAATAGAAAACAATGTTGAGTTGCTCCAAACGACATCACCACAACACTATTGGAAGAGTACTTAAGATCTCATCAAGCATGCCTCAAGCTTTTCTGATTTAATTATTCGATTAATAATGAATTATATAAAAAATGAATTGTTTAATTAATCACTTTATTATTTAATTCAACGAGCGATTATTATTGTGATTGGAAAATATTTAAAATTAATGGTGTAAATATTAGAATTATTTGCAAATTTGATTGATGTTAATATTTTAATTTGGTTAATAATTATTTTATAAAATTTATTATAAATAATTTTTATACTTTAAAATTTATTAATATTATTAAGTTAAAAAGGAAATATTATTTTGAATATTAATTTTTCATATATTTCAAATTTTTTTCTTAATGTTTTTTAAAGTTATTGTTGGATGAAACACATTCTTCACTTCACCATGAGGGAGGTGTAATTTCTTTCTTGCTCAACTTAGAGTTAACACGTGTTCCTTTTAAAATAGAAATAAAATATTTTTAAATGCAAACAAAATGTACATGTATAATTAAAAGAAAAAATAGATATATCTATTTGATTAGTTTTAATTAAATACATTATAAATATCAATAATCACGTGTTCCTTTTAAAATAGAAATAAAATATTTTTAAATGCAAACAAAATGTACATGTATAATTAAAAGAAAAAATAGATATATCTATTTGATTAGTTTTAATTAAATACATTATAAATATCAATAATCTCACTCTCATTGTGCTCATTTAATTTGTTGTTGACATCACAACTCAACGAATGTCATAAAAACATTTTATTCTCACTATGAACCATGAATAAAATATTTCAATGTTCATGTGAAATGGCATTATTTTATATCAACTTTAAAAAATACAATGTAACTAAAAGTATATATATATATTAATTATTGCATAGACACATTCTAGAGCTTAATATGAGCAAGATACGTATCTGGTTTACAAACGCCCTTTTAAAATAAAAGAAAATTATATTCTAAATATAAAGCTATGTCAACTATAATGCATGTGATGACCATATTGTAATTAATTGTGACTAAAGGGAATGCAAATAGATCATAAGAGGGAGTAGAAAGGGAAAACATCATAATTCTCATATTAAAGGGCCTAAAAATGAAAGCCCAATGTCTCCCTTAAACTCAAGCAATATGGGGTGTGAATAACCAAAGCTAAATCCAAAGAGGTTTCTCAAAATGGATCAAAACCATGTTGCCAACACCTCCCCGATTATCATAATAGGGGTATATTTCACATATATCATCTTAGTCATCTCTTAAAATTAATTTATTACATTTATAATACTTGTCAACCTAATTTACATTTGAGATCTATGGGTTATGGAACACTACACATAACAATTGAAAAAACCAACCAAGTCATAATAGAACAAAACCATTTATAATCATAACCCAAGGATGATAAAACCCACTCAAAACAATAGTAGTAGTTCAACAAAGTTACCACTTCTAGACAAGTTGGTAACCATTGAAATGCGTATGGATTAAACTTAGAACACCGACACAAGATACTCTAAGCCATTTGGTTTCCCAATTAGTCATCTCCAATACTATCTCATATTGTTGCAACTCTCAACCCTATTGCTCTTGTGGCCTTGGTGTCCTACCAAGTATTTAACTCTTCGTAGTTTCCTCCAATTTCACTTCCTCGTGTCCTCCTTATACATGCCAATCCAACAACCAACTTTCTTACTATAACTACTCAAGTCGATGTAATGGATCTTTTATTAAATGAAGGTCAACCACGGGATTTCAAACAAGCAGAATTAGTAGACCTTCAATTATGCGATAATAAAAAAAAACTCCTATTTAATACTTGCATCACTCATTTTATCTTATACATATGTGAAGTTTGGGGAAAACTTATCATTAGATAATATTGAACAAGGATAGATTAAATCAAAATTAATTTAATAACTTATACTATGAATATTAAAACTATACACCTTATCATTCTCCTAGCAGTAGATCAACTAGCGATGGTCGTGAAAGTGAATTTTTTTGTTCTAAGAGGTTCTAGGTTCAAATCCCCCAAGTTTACCTATGGGCCGCATGTTCGGGGGTGGCATGGTTCACCTATGGGTTGCAGTGGTAGCAGTTGGAATCAATCTCGTGTCATGCAAGTATAGGGATGACCCAGTTGTTCATTCCTCTAGATACAAAAAAATACACCCTACCTTGTCCTCCTCATAGAAGAAAGCCTCTCCCCCATTGAGTGTGTGACCTAATATGATTTACCTAATTATTTGAGACTAATGACATATTGCTATTTTGAAGATTCAATGCCAACTTTGTAACCAAGTTATGAACTTCAAATAAATCGATCCTTTGATTCTATTGAATCAACAAACTCATAATGTCATCATGCTACATGATATAATGGTGCTCCAATTCATTGATCTTAGAGTAGGATCACAAAATTTCTTCCTATTAAAATAAATTAGTCTTTGTAAATTCTCAAAATTATTTTGAATTCATTGATATTGATTTTGTCCATCAGTTTCATAGATATATCGAGATAAAAATAAACAACATGCAACATCAGAAAACAACAATTTGATGACGAAGTTCACCCCTTTCGGGTTACGTATCTGGGTCCTGCTTCCAATGTTGGACCTTTATATTATATTCTCAAAATGTCAATTACATCAACATACAATCCTCAAATAAAAAAAATAATGTTGCCATTGTATCCATAACACCCAAAAACCCTTGTGTAGGCTCTTCTTGGGCTTGAAAAGGCTGAAAATGGCCAGGTTAGGCCTCCTTTTCCATTTCTCTCCTCTCTAACTTGCACATTCAAAAAATTGGAAAAATTGGCAACATTTTCCTCCTTTTTCAGAATTGTTAGGTGATAATCTAGCATGGGGACAACAGAGATTCCACCGAAATTGGTGCATTTTCTCGAGTACTTCGTTGGGTACTCGCAACCCAACTTCCACCCTTTTCATCTGTTATATGGCATAAAATGTGTCCATGGGCATGGGCTAGAGGTCACGTGCCCACTGGCACTTTTCCCCTAGTCATGTTTTATGCCATGTGGTCGTGGGCTGGGCCACACGTCAGCCCTCTGCTCTGAACCCTTCGTTATTGGTTCCACCATTTTAATCTTGACTAGGGCCATGTATTCTTGTCCCATCACCTCCAGCGCTCCTATAGTTACACCACCACCATGTGACTTTGGGTTGGGGCCATGTGGCCCACCACCTCCCACTAATGTGCCAACATTTGAAATTTAAATAAAAACCGCCATGTTGTATAACAAAATACACTGCGTGGTCCAACAGTATGACGATTAGTTTGTAACAGTGAGGACATGGAGTCAATTTGTGTCGGGTTAGTCGGTCGAGCAAACAATATTTTGCAAAAATCCTAAGGGCCACATGGCATCTTCTAATTGGGCCATGTGGCACCTCCTAATTAGTCAAGCCAAAACATAATAACTAATGAAAATATGCTAATTCAACCTGTACGACTTGCCACATGTCGGCACGGGATTAAATTGTCTGACCACCATACCTACCCAATCAACTTGTTGATGTCAACGCCACATGACTGTACATCCTACCCAATCAGTACCCTAGACAACCCTACAAATTGGCTTTTTAGTTTCTTCCCAAAAACTTCATAAAGTGATAAATTTCACATACAGTGTCAGATTAAGGTGATTCAAGTGACATTGGGATTAAAATGATGAGATCTACAATTTTGCACCAATTTCAAGTGATTTGGAGCATTTTTTTGTATCCCCTAGATCAACTATTTCCCAATTCTAACACCTACAAAATCCATTATTCCATTGATGAAAAACATAAAATAATGGGATCCTTCCATAACGAAAACCAAAATTAATGAACACATGCGTAAGGTACTATAAATGATATTTCAATCTCCCAAATTGATGCAAATGGAATGACGAACCATCTACTTAGTCATGACAGAACAACGTAAGGGTTGCACTTTCCAAATGAAGACAACGAAGCTGGATCTTTGTAACATCATCTTTAATCTTTTGAATCCTGCAACAAACTTTAATTTGACGAACCTAGTTATCCAACTTTTCAGCATTTATGTCCGCATTGTACACAGGAAATTCAAACTTGGCATTAATCTTAAGCAAAGGAGACTGAGCATGTCATTTTAGAGATCTAGGAGGAGTATGTCTAGGTGTTAAAGGAATTGAAGAAGCAGGAGAGTATGGAGGTGAAGGAGTTGGTAGAGGTGGAGGCCTTCTCCCATCAACACCATTACCTTTTGATTGATTTTAAATTTATCACAAATATCGTTAGGATAACAACATAATTCTCTACAAATTATCTTTTTACTTACAATCAAAATTCACAGTGCTTATATGAATTTTTAGGGCTTCAATTCGATAGAAGAGTAAAATTTTTAAATTTCATCCTCGCATTTGGCCCAAAAATGTAACCCATTTTCATACGTTCACTTTTGTGTTTGTGTAATATGTTGGTAAATATACTTGTTTATATATCAATATAATATTTGTATATAATCGCTTGTTATTATGAAAGAGAATATATTGACGAGACAAGTAGGTTAGTCAGTATGAGGATAAATGAAAACAAAAAACAATTCTTATGTAGAATCATATAAAAAACCCTAATTTAGTTGAGAACACAAACATCTCAAAACACCATATTTATTTTCAGAAATTGAACATAATTGATTCTATTGGTAACAATAATAAGGTACACATAAAAATGACAATGGAAAATGATTAACAAGAAAATAACTTTAAATATAGTGCGTGTTAAAATTCATGGATACCTCAAAACCAATCATCTAAGTTGAAATTAATTTTAATGTTGCCACCTCTCTTTATGCTTTGTCCCTTTAATGAAAATTGAAGAAGAATCATAGCCAATGTTTCTTGTACATGCTTTTCGCAATGAGAAACATATTTATTGTTTGAAAGAATTTGTCTCTCTTGATGATGACCTTTTCTTTCAAAGTTCAAAATATCAAATTTTTTAGATATTCTACTTAGGAAAGATTTTCTGCTAATTTTTCTCAAATATATATGGAAATACAATAAGATTGTACATATTTTTTGTCACATCTCATGTATACATTATAATTATCATTATTGTTAATAAAGACCAAATTGAATATTATACATTTGCATCCTCCCTCAAGATTAACAATTATCATTAATGTTAATAAAGAGCAAATCCAATATTATACATTTGCATCCTCCCTCAAGATTAAATTACGACTAAGAAAGGGGAATTATACTAATCCCCATTGAATAGACTTTTGTTAATCCCACTCAGTGAACAATGAAGGGACATAATAAGAATGTCCACATGTAAGGTTAATATGTTGTGCGGATTGGGTGAGGATGGAAGAAATTTAGAGTTCCAATGAGAAGATAACTTTTTTTCCAATTGGAGAATATATGTCATATGGTGAAAAAGTGAATTTGAATGTCAACACATACGATATACATTAGGTATTTCTTTCAATTTTATGTAAAAATTGGATAAACTTCTCAAGTTTTCAAAATTCAGAGAAAATATCGAATAACCAATTTTCAATTATGATAAAAGCTCAAGATCATGGTTTTTAATCAATGATTTTGATCCTTTTTCATAACTATACTAAATATAGACATTTTCCACATAAAAATCCATATTTATATGCAAAGAAATAGTGAAATGGTAATGAGTGTGAACCTGGAAGATCAATAGAACAGAAAATCTTTTGAATCACCATTAATTAAGTCATAATGGTTCTATTTCATTTCAGCCCTTGGTCAAAACGAATTATGATTTCTTAAATAGATGGAAATATTATAAGGAGTTGTCTATAATGCGACTTTTTGGAGATTCCGGTGACGGAATCCGGCGGAAGAAATGAGGTTAAATCTTGATTTTTAGCAGTTAAAATGGTTTTTTAACTGCATATTTGGATTCAGCGCCCTGAAAAACCCCTGGGAGCCATTAACTGTGCAGAAACTAGCTATCAAACTTGGGATTCCAATGAATTGCTGCCGGATTTTGACCGGAAAAATCCGCCGGAAAAGCTTTCAAAAAATCGCCTTATAGACTATTGCACATTATAATATGTCGATTATATGCGATGTCAACTGCAAAATGGCTAATTTGTCGATTACTGGACATGTGCGATGTCAGTCGACTGCAAACATAAATAAGTAGACACATGCAATGCCGGTGGACTGCAAACAAAAATTATTTTTTATGAATTCACTTACAATAAATTGATTTTCTTTTGGGAATTGTTGATCCCTCGGTAAACTGGCCATTTCACGCGGTTAATAGTTTAGCTGGCAACCCTGTATTCTAGTCATCCCAAGTTTCAATAATGTCCTATCGAACAAGCTATATGGACGACCTTCCAAGATGAGTTTGAAACGACCATTTTATGGGAACAAGGTCCACATCCACAGCAACATTCCGATCGTTCTACGTGGCGATCACAATTTTTGTTTATTTGCACGGAATTTTTTTGAAACCAGAGTGAAATACCGCTACAATATTTTCGAGTATGAAGTCTCTGGTGCCTGAAATATTACATTCCCTACAAAGTTGGTGAAGAGAATGTCTGTAACACTCATTGGCTTGCTGCTTTTGGTTTTTTAGTGCCATGTGTTGAGCCATAAACCCCCTCCCTACTGCACATGTGTTCAAACATTTTATCGATATCAACTTTGAATGAAACGGAACGCTAGAAATAATTTTGGTGGGACACGTTACCTAAAATTAAAACAGGCTATGTGGAAAGTATAACAGCCAACGAATAGAGTAGCCACATAGGAAGGTGAATCGTTCTAACTTCAGCTGGTCCCATTGCGTCTCGAAATGAAACGGCAACAACTTCTTCTGCCTTGGTCCGCTCACCGCACCTTTGCCTAAAGTATCTGAAATGGCTCCTTCCAAATGCATTCAAATCAAAATTACCGATCGGCGGGAAAATTAAAATTAAAATTTTGCAATTCAAACTTTAAACTTAGTTTAAAAGAAATCCATAAATATTGGATGTGTGATTAAGATAGATCCATCCCTCTGGATACCATAGTTACCAAATTCGGCCGTACTGCCGAAAAAAATTCGAAAATTCGATTCGATTTGCGAATTAATTCGAAAGTTTGAGTTCGATTCGATGCACTAAAGAAAAGAAAACATTATACTGTTAAGCGCAGCGAATGTTTGCACAACCAAAAAGTTTAAGTTTATGAAATCGGTCTAATTACACATGAACATAGCAAGTAATGAATATTATGAGCAGGGGATTCACTATGTTACGAGATCAGGGAATTTTCATTTTAGCACACTCTTATCTGGATTGTGAATTAATCAACTATCGCCAGAATTTATTTAAATGATGTTAATTCTGTTTTACTTAGTGTATTGTTCGAGACATTTAAGTATTTTTGTTGTGTTTATTGCTATATAGTATATACTAATGCTGATGTATTAAAACTATCTTTGCAGGTTTGAGTTCATTTTAGATTTAAGTGTATTAAACAATAACTATTTATTATTCAATTTCATTTCTATTTTGGGTTTTCTCTTTAATTATTTAAAACATTTTTTTTTAATTAATAAAACATTTTTCTTTTTAATTAATAAAAAAGTCATCAACTTTTTATTGGATTTAGATATGTATTTATAATTTGCCTCAATCAATTTTTATTAAAGCAAATTTGATTCACATAAAATGTAATTTAATTACCACCATATTGGGAGAGAGCTAATTTCCACTAGTTTTATTCTTTTTATTTTTTTGTTTGCAGGTAAACTCAAGTGTTTGCAGGAAAAAATGGAAACGAAGCGCGCTGCCCTGACGGAGATCGACCACGGGTTTAGGGTTTCGGTTCGCCCGTTATGCGCCGCCGCTGTGCCAAACGACCTGTTCTCCTGTAGTCCGTCTAGATCCCTGACGGCTGGACCCTCAATCACTGGAGCTTCCCCCTGGTTTTGGGATGCATCATCTGTTGGGAAGGTTGTTCACATTTTGATCCTCAGAGAACAGCGTCCGGAATTTTTCCTTTTCTCCTGGACCTTGTATCGTTCTAATGAGCCCTTCGACATCGCTTTACTCAAGCCCCGCAGATCTGCCCTAGACTATGGCAGGCTGCGGATTCGACCAGATGACCTTGGGCCGATTTTCTGAGACGCGGCTGAAGACAATCCTTGGGGGGGAAGCGTAGACCTGGTTCATTGGGATCCTGTGGCTTCCCTGTTTCCTTTTTCTCAGATCTGGGCCTTTAACATCTTAACGCACCGGTATGACAGTGGGCTCGTAGATCGCTGGGTCGAAAACTGGAGAAAAGGGGCGGAATTTACAGATCGGATCGGATCCAGTCAAAAGCAATCGGGAAACTGGCCAGATCCTGCCCCTTTTCTCATGATTTCTGCATGCAAAGGCGGGGGACTCCCTGATGTAGATCTGATCCATTATATATCTGCATGGCCAAAACTCAGAGGGAATTTTGACGGCGATCATGGAGGCGTGAGGCGGATTTCATATTCACTGCCCCATTACGGTACGCCGTGGGTTCGATCGGCTGTTCCAGGGCAAATTTTAAATGGAAAAGCCGTGGATCCAGAAAAGGGAAGGAGTAGGGACCTGGGGTGCTTTGATGTCCCTATACTCCATGCAGCGCAACAAATTTTCATCAGATCCACAGAAGGCAGGCATCTATGTCTGCAGATCTGGGGAAGCATGAGGGTTCTGGATCTTAAAAAAAAAATCCAGGACAAACTGGGAATCCCAGATGTTTTTCAAATATTAATATTTTCTGGGGTATGCATGCAGGAACATCACTCACTCCAGCACTATAGGGTAGCTCAGGACTCAACAATTATCCTAAATCTTCGTTTGCGAGGTGGGTCAAAGGGATCTACATCAAATACTATAGGAACCTATCGTGATGCAACAAAAGGGAAAGGTCCTGCTAAGGGGAAAGAACCTGCAGCAGTCAATATATCGCCGGGGCAGTATATCGTGGACCAAATGCCAGAGAGCCCCTCCATCCTGCTGGATATTCCAGAGGTAAAGAGCATTTTTTTAGATCTGGAAAAAAAAGTTGTTATTTGTAGATTTAACGGGTTCTGGCCTAAAACTGAGGCTCTGTATCAATAGATTCACACGGCCTCGACAAAAAACTGCCAGATCCACCTCTGTTCGAAGGGCTTCTTCATAGTAATATTCCTTGAAGAAGAAGAAAAGGAAAAAATTCTCAATGAAGGACCATGGTTTTGGGGCAGTACGAGATTATTTGTCACCCCATGGTTTCCAGATTTTGACGCCAACACTATGGTGGTTTCAAGGATGCCAGTATGGGTAAGGTTGCATAATCTACCTTTACACTTTTGGCATTTCAAGACCTTATCAGCTATAGGGAATGCACTTGGAAGAATGTTAAAGATTGATACAGATAGACACTTAAAAGGAATTTTTACTTTTGCTAGGATATGCGTTGAGGTAGATCTCAGCCAAGGTCTACCTGAAAGCATCATCCTGATTTTTAACAAAAATCAGTGGAAACAACCTTTGGACTATGAGAACACAGCTTTCAGGTGCAAGAGATGTCAACAAACAGGACATTTGCTCAAAGCATGTCCCAGCAAGAGTAAGCCACAACAAAGGAAGCCCAGAGGATGGCAGAATTTAGATGAAGTCTTAAAGAGAAGAACAACGCAACAGAAAACCCCTTCGGTAACAGAAGAGGAGAAAACAGAAACAGAAGAGGATGATACCTCCATAGAGGAAGCCGAAATAGAAAAACAGAAGGAAAATATGGCAGTCAACAAGGATCCACAGCCACATACAAATCATGCAGAGACCCAGCAAGACAAAGCAGAGATGATAAGCGTGGATCAAAGCATGGGAGGCAACAAACGACAACACCACTCAGATTCATCAGACACAGACAAAGAATCAGGGCAGCCGAACGAATCAACTCAGTTAGTCATTGCTTTGACTGAGCCCACTCTGGGTGAGTGGCGCAAGGTCGAAAAGAAAAAGGGGCGAAAATCTTGAAGCAGTTCTGCTGGAGCTTTTTTCCCTCTTTTCTCTCTTTTCCCCTTCTCTTCTCTTTCTCTTTGTTCGCGTTAGTCTTCTAACGCTGAGTAGGGTGCATCAGCGCTCGAGCCCATGTGGCAGATTTTCTGTATGCTTCTTTGCATCTGATAGTGTAACTTTTCATTATTTTTTTAATAAAAAGTTACTGTTTTTTTTCTTTGGAAAAAAAATGTAATTTAATTACCTTTAACATTGCTTTTGAGAAAAGAAAACATTATACTATTAAGCAATGTTAAAGGTAATTCCTTGACTTTCCCATTTTCGTCGGAGGGGCGGATTCTTAATCAGTGAACTTAATATTTCAAAAATAAAGTAATTCACTCATTAAGAAAACTTTAATCAGTGAATTTCCAAATTTCCGCATTTTTTTCGAGAGTTTTAAATATTATTTTTTTAAATAAATATTAATTATAAAAAGATTTTAGATTGGATTTGAAAGTCTCAGGGAATTTTGAATTTTAAAACGGAGATAGATTTTGGATTTAAGACAAGTGTGGTTGTAGTTTTGGTAAGTAAAAAATAATTTTAAAATTGTTTATATTGATTAAAATTATTAAAAATTATTTAAATTTAAAAATGAATGGGAAGAAAATGACAAGACTTTATTATTATAAGAAAAATAATAGGTATATATTTAAATGCTTAAGATATATACTCTCGAATTTTTTCCGAATTGAAATTTTTCCATCCAAATTTTTATCGTATCGTATCGAATTCGAATCCGAATTTGGTAACTACGCTGAATACTGTATAGACTGAGGTACATTCAAAATACACATGGCGGTGAAGAGTTTGCAATTGCAAATTTTTCTCAAGTTTCTGACTTTCCCGGATGGAGAGCTGGCCACGTCCACAGTTCCATAAAACCTTCAATCGAGATAAGTTCGACGAATTACAAGTAGACCTGTTCATTCAGGGAAGGTGAACTTCATTGAATTATAGACAAAAAAATAATTGACATAGAACGGAAAATGGCTGTCATTGACTATTTTAAACGCCAGGGACTTTGTGTCATCGACGTTTTTATACGTGAAAAACTACATGTGATGGTTGATTGTGTGTCCATTTTAATTTTTGTGAAAAAGTAATTTTTCAAATTTTGTTGATTATTGCTTTAGTTTACTAAAGCACTCGTAAGAAAATATAAAATTCTTAACCATGAGATTAATTACATGAGTTTTGCTATATTATTGGGGTTTAATATGATAGCATATAAATATAATTTATCTACAAAGAACATAATTAATTTAATAGAGCTAATTATTTTTTATTAAGCAATGTAATTAGAAGTATAAAGAATAATTATTATAATTATTAATAATTAAATTAAAAATTTGGAAACTTAATTTCAAAATAATTACATATATAGATGTAACAAACACAACCCTGTAATGGTTGGTAACTACAGAGTAGCTATCAATATACAACAAGTTGCTAAATGGACAAAAGAGCATGCAAATGAATGCGTTCAAAATGACAAGGCCAATGAAGTACAATATACTCCAAGAAACATTTTGTGGGGAGATTTTCAGTACTTGTTAAACTACTAAAAGAAGACACATAAACTCTTGGAATCACAGATACCAAAGCAAGGTTGTAAGGAAAATACATAAGAATTGGGAAAATTAACTGCTCAAGGTAGTGTAGAGTTACAAAGCCCAAAATGTTAGTGAATGATTTCAAATATGGACATCTTGAACTATAAAAAATGAATTTCACGTTAAATGCAAAAAATCTCTATTCCAATGAACCAAATATCAAATGTAATCTTGAAATATGCATTGATTTTACTTCCCCATTGATTTAAATAAAGTTGATAATGGAATTATTCAAAGAATAAAAAAATAACTTGTGAGAATGAAATTGTCAAAGTCTTTTCGTAAAAACTTGAACAAAAAAAGTAGTAAAACAAGCACAATGCTTCCAATAAGATGAAAGTACATTGCATGCTCCTTTGACATGGCTTTTAAAGGTGGTGCAAGTTGGCCTTCCAAGAAATATGTGAAGTATCAAGCCATTGTATTGTTGCAAACAATAGAGGAAACATAATAATGAGGAATCCATATAAAAACGCGATGTATGGTTTGATAAGGTACTACTGAAAGTTCCATAAGTATACACACTCTACTTTGGAAATAATGAATTATATGAAGAAGAAGGTCAAACTGAATGAAGAATTAGAGGGTACAAATAATTGAGATGAGCATTTATACCCATGTTGAGGGGTTTGAAGACAAGTCAAAGAAGAGCGTAAATCTTTCAAAATTGATATGAAAAGAGATTGTATAGCTTGAACCATAGATTGAATTGCACTTGTGTAGCTTGGAGTGCCCTTTTTGAAATAAATCGAATACTACGTGCTATGAATATAAATCCTAAGATGACGACCAATTACTTGCTCCGTTAATTACTTAGACATTGCATGAACAATTTTTGTCAAGGATGAGAATATCATTAGATCTGAGTCAAGTTCAAAGAGATTGTTGTAGCTGAGATTGTTGTAGTTGAGACAGATCCACCAACTATAGAGGAACATGTTTTGCATCCATGAATGGAAAATCCCACCCACGAGTTGAGTTTTTATAAAATTTATTAATTGAAGACATAAATTAGTCTTTCATTAAGCAAAATTAAAGTTTAAAGACTTTAGATAAAGAAAACAACCTCACAATACTAGTGTGCAAGTTCTTAAGGAATATCAACAAAATGAAATAATAAACCCAGTTAAAGATATGATCTCAACTAGTGACAAGAATAGCAAACTAAAGGCTATTCATCACTCCAAACCAATAATGGTAATCTCCTAATATAAAGAATATACATAGATAATAATTATTGATAACCTACCTCGAAAGCATAGATGACCTACCCTAGTGACCTATCATGCCTACCTAATCTACTCGAATAACATAATAACCATTCAAACTCATATACTACACTAACCCACCTAAACCACCTAACTTCTGATGCACCTCATTAATCTTCCTAACCTTCTAATCCATTGGCCCATATGATCTACTAACTATCTAGCCCATATAACCTATCCAACCCACTAACCTACCTGATATGTTCAACCCACATAACCATGTTGACCTAACTTACTTGGGTCCACTATAAGTGGAAGCTAGCGAGAAGATAAGACACATTATTTTGACACTAATGGACCTATAACAACATAATGAGATGCTAGTTCGATAGTAACAAGATGTGAGTTAAATCACAATGCGAGATTGAAAGGGATTATGTTGATTGGATGCTAACGAGACAATGTCACGACACAAATATAATCCTAATAAGATGCAAATTGACTATAATTAGTATTTTAAAATGGATATAAGAACATATAAATTGATGCAAGGGGATGGAAAAAAGAGTTCCCAACTAAGACATAGAAAATAACTCCATCTATGCCTTTTCCCACTTTGAGCACTCAAGGATGTAAAAAAAAGGCAGATAAATAACATATTATAGTAGTGACAACATTTCCATGCAATATAATGTGGTTAAATATAGGGATAATGTAATTATATTTTTAATACAACAATTGAAGCAAGAGAAAGAAAAAATCCTAACAAATGAGGTGATTACTTTGAGGATCTATATTCTTAACAGAAATCATTGCAAAATACTACCACAACAATGATTATCGCAGCTAATGTTTTCATTTTACTACTACTATGAATTTTAACATTATGGGAGAAAATACTAGATAAAGACATTAAGATATGAAAATTTAAGTAGAAACTATTGATGAACCAAAAAGCATGATATTTGGGGTATCATAAGAAGATAAATATCCTCAAAATGGAGATATTTCTTTTGCAACATAGATTATAACAACACAGTTCCTAATTGTGATAGCAATATATACCTTTCCTCTAGAAGACATAAATTTGAATGCTAAAGATGCAACAATTATTGTTAGCTTTTCTCAACTATAAAAAGAGTTTAGTGAACTAGAGTTAATGAACTGAGTAGAGAAATTAACTAGGAAATTGAAAAAATCACAACATCACGGAAACTAAAAAGTAAGAGTTTGATGAAAAATAAAATAAACATTAAAGAAAAATAAAAGAAACATATAGAATTATTATGTAAATTGATAGAATATAAAAAATGTTTCCACTCCATTTTGATTATAAAACAAACAACACTAAATATTTAAAAAACAAGTATAAGAACACATGCCCCTCTCAATTCTCTAAGCTTCAAGATATTAAGAAAGAAAAACAATGCGTGTTTGAGTAGGAAAAATGCTTCCACTCCATTACAATTATAAAGAAAACCACACTAAATATTTCAAAAACAAGTACAAGAAAGTATGCCTTTTGCAACTGGCAAAGTGTCAAGCTACTAAGAAAGAAAAGAGAATTGTGTCCATTTTTTTTTTAAATAATGCATTACATAAAACTCTTAAATTGATAGAACAATATGACTTATTTATGGAAATACATTTAAATTTATTTATCATACCATTCCTGTTACAATTAATATATTATTTATCAATTTCTTTTACCGTTATTCCATTCTAAATATTCATGTTTTTTTTTTCTCCCAATGTAATTTTTTCGATCTTTACAAAGATACTATATAATAGAAATGATCATTGTTGAATTACTTAAATCACAAGTGTATAAGGTAAAATATATGAATTTATAAAATATAGTACATAAGTTTATGATTATCATAATAACCATTATGTATTTTAAAAAATGGTAGTTATAAACGTATTTAAATTAATTTACTGTTTAAAATAATTTTAAATTAATATAAAAAATCATATCTTATCGATTTTCCACTTTGGTTTTTAAAAATTTTAAAAACAATTGATGGATATAATTCCAAATATTAAATATATTTTTTAATAATTTAAAAACTTTTTATTCATGTTCATTTAACTTTACTTCAATGTCTATTTAAAATTTTTAGTCATAAAATATATTATATTTTCAAAAATAAATTACATTTTATATTTTATATTTATATTCTTCTGTAATTTAGTATAGGGGAGATATGTAGGCATAATGTAGGTAGTAGGTAAGTCAATATTTTTTAAATGTTTCGAAAAAATTTTGACCCAGTATGGGGTGATGTTGTAGCAATGGAAATATTTGTAAACATTTAACATTTACATGTTAGTTAAATTAAAAAATAAAAATAAAAAGGTAAAATTAATAAAGAGCCTAGTATAGGAGAGATATAGAAAAAAATCGGTTTAGGTGATATTGTAATAGTGCAAATGTCTGTAAACATTTAACATTTACATATGAGTTGAATTAACAAAAAAAAGAGTAATGTTGTAGTGTCCACAAATGAGTGTAACCATTTCAATGATGGCTCAATTATGAATAAAAAATTAAAAGTAATCAAAATAATAAAAATCAACTTGTTATATTGTATTTTTATTTTTATCAATAAAATTACGAAGAACATTTTAGATAAGGGAAAATCATAAAATACACATAGTAATAAAATAGATAACATATAAATAGTAATTTTGAATTAAGATCCATTTTACCATATAAATTAAAACAACTGTTGCACCTATAGTCTTGCTTTGGAAGGAGCTAATAGATTGAGATGTGAAGTGGATAACTTAATTGATTGTTGAGGCACAAGGAATTGCATAAATGTTGGTCATAGTAACCACTACAATGTCTTTCATGGAAAAAGAAAACCAATAGTAATTCTTTACATTTAGAGTTTTACTCCTATAGAAGTGTCTAAGGAAAACATAAATAATGGTGGGAAGTAACTACTCATAAATATATTTGTTTACATCTTATTTCTATCCATTTTTTATGCAACTAGTTTTTTAAATTGTGATGGGAAGTAACTTATGTTAAATACATTATTTACATGAGCATGAAAGTATGACAACCAACGAAAAGAGTAGCCACATATGAAGGTGAATCGTTCTAACTTCAGCTGGACCCATCTCGAAATGAAAACAGCAACAACTTCTTCTGTAAGTATACACACTCTACTTTGGAAATAATGAATTATATGAAGAGGAGGGCCAAACTGAATGCTACTGTGGAAATAATGAATTATATGAAGAAGAGGGCCAAACTGAATGAAGAATTTGAGGATACAAATAATTGAGATGAGCATGTTATATCCAAGTTGGATGAGCATGTTATATCCAAGTTGAGGGGTTTGAAGACAAACCAAATAAGAAGGTAAATCATTCAAAATCGATATGAAAAGAGATTTCATAGCTTGAACCATAGATTGAATTGCACCTGTGTAGCTTGGAGTGCCCTTATTTGAAATAAATCAAGTACTACGTGGAATGAATATAAATCCTAAGATGAAGACCAATTACTTGCTCCGTTAATTACTTAGACATTGCATGAAGAATTTTTGTCAAGGATGAGAATATCATTATCTCTAAGTCAAGTTGAAAGAGATTGTTGCACCTGAGTTCGTGGTAGTTGAGATAGATCCACCAACTAGAGAGGCACATGTTTTTCATCAATGAATGGGAAATCCCACCCACGAGTTGAGTTTTTATAAAAATTATTAATTGAAAACTTAGGGTAGTCTTTCATTAAGCCAAATGAAACTTTAAATAGATAGATAAAGAAAACAACCTCACAATACTAGTGTGCAAGATCTTAAGGAATATCAGCTAAATGAAATAATAAACCTAGTTAAAGGTATGATTTCAACTAGTGACAAGAATAGGAAACCAAAGGCTATTCATCACTCCAAACCAATAATGATACTCTCCTAATACAAAGAATATATAGAGATAATAATTACCGATAACCTACCCCGAAAGCATAAATGACCTACTCTAGTGACCTATCATACCTACCTAATCTACTCCAACAACATAAATAACCATTCAAACTCATATAATGCACTAACCCACCTAAACCACCTAACTTCTGATGCGCCTCATTAAACTTCCTAACCTTCTAATCCATTGGCCCATATGCTCTACTAATGATCTAGGCCATAAAACCTGTCCAACCCATTAACCTACCTGATACAACCCACATAACCATGTTGACCTAACTTACTTGGGTCCACTATAAGTGGAAGCTAGTGAGAAGATAAGACATGTTAGTTTGACACTAATGGGTCTATAACAACGTAATGAGATGATAGTTCGATAGTAACAAGATGTGAGATAAATGGCAATGCGAGATTGAGAGGGATTATGTTGATTAGATGCTAACGAGACAATGTCACGACACAAATACAATGCTAATAAGATGCAAATTGACTATAATTAGTATTTTAAAATGGATATAAGAACATATAAATTGATGCAAGAGGATGGAAAAAGGGTTCCCAACTAAGACATAGAAAATAAATTCATCTATGACTTTGCCAATTTGAGCACTCAAGGATGTAAAAAAAGGACGATAAATAACATATTATAGTAGTGACAACATTTCCATGCAATATATTGTGGTTAAATATAGAGCTAATGATATTATATTTTTAATACAACAAGGAAAGGAAGGGAAAGAAAAAGAAAAGATCCTAACAAATGACATGATAACTTTAAGGATATATATTCTTAAGAGAAATCATTGCAAAATGCTACTGCAACAATGATTATCTTAGCTAATGTTTTCATTTTCCTAGTACCATGAATTTTAGCATTATGGGAGAAAATAGTAGATAAACACATTAAGGTATGAAAGTTGAAGTAGAAACTATTGGGGAACCAAAAAACATGATAATTGAGGTATCACATGAAGATAAATATCCTCAAAATGGAAGGTTTTCATTTGCAACATAGATTAGCAACACAATTCCTAATTGCTATAGCAACATATACCTTTCTTCAAAAAAATATAAATTTGAATGTTAAAGATGCAACCATTGTTATTAGGTTTTCTCAACTATAGAAAGAGTTTAGTAAACTAGAGTTAATAAAAAAAACAGAGAAATTAACTTAAAAAAAATTGAAAAAATCACAACATCACAGAAATTAAAAAGTAAAAATGAGATGATAAAGAAAATGAACATTCAAACAAAATAGAAAAGACATAGAATTATTATATAAATGGATAGAGTAGGGAAAAAAATTCCACTCCATTTTAATTACAAAGAGAACTACACTAAATATTTCTGACAAGAGATTCTGTCGGCCCGATCTAAATTAGAGACTTTCCCCTTCACGGCGTGCATCTTTCGAGACTTCTAAAGTCCCTGTTAACGTTCTTTCATTTTCAAATTTCAGAATAAGCTGCTCACTTGACACGACAGGGCGTTTCTCATTGACTCAGCATAACCTTGCCTGCCTTTTCTGTCTTGCCAATTTTATCTGTGCACCTCAACATAACCTCTTTTTCCAACATAACCGGGTGAGCAGACTTTCCAGATCTTTCAACGATCGGTCGGACGAAACTTAATATCTGAGCCCACAAAAAGCAGTTTCTTCCTGCGATATTTGCCATTCCAAATGGTAGCTAACTGATTTTCCAGCTGCTGGAACCGATTTTTTGGAATATGATCAATTTTCCAGCTGCTGCAACACGCCCCCTCTCTTACTCGGGTAGAACGTGGAGAAAAAATTGCAATATTTGCACCACTAATTCGCTCAACTCCGACTGAAAATCGAACTTTTGATTTTCTGCACGGCGAACCCGAAAGGAATCTTTCAATTCTGTATAGCTTTGTGACTCTGGCAATGTAGCATACTTTAAAAGAGAAACTAACTCCACATTGCTGAGCCTAGTGTAATGAAGATCATAGTCTTTGGACAGTGTCTGTAACTGAGATGCAAGTGCAGCAACCTGACCATTTTTCTTTTGAGGTTTTGCATACTTTCTTGACCGTCTATAATTGGGAGTGGGAAAAGCACAGCCTGGTACTGAGATGCCAGACGAAACCGTGACATCTTAAGTTTCTCCGTTCGTCTTGGACGTGTCCTCAAAGAAGTGGTGCCGCTGACCACAGAATCAGCCGGAGTTGCTGCAAGAATATTATGATCTTCAACGCACACATAAACATCATCACAAAGTTCCACTACATAGCTTATAAAATTGCATGAAACATTTTTCCTTGATGCATCTTTGAGATGGGTTTCTTGATGCAAATAGAAAAATAGGAAGAAATTATGACTTGCTCCAAACGGCATCACCACAACATTATTGGAAAAGTACTTAACATCTCATCAAACCTCACTCACACTTTTCTTATTTAATTATTCGAATAATAACGAATGAAATAAAAGATAATTATTTAATTAATCATTATATTATTTAATACATAATAATAATAAATCCAAGAAATTAATATTACAAATTTAAGGTATATAAATTTTAAGATAAATATTATAAACTCTAAAATAATAATGGTTGATTATAGTTGATTTTCATATTGACAAAATCTTTGTTACAATGAGGCGTTGGACTATAGTTGACCATGATTGATTTTCATATTGAGACAAACTTTCTCACATACGATCTTTGACAATTGTTGACCGTGATTTACCATGGTTGATTTTTATATTGAGACAATCTTTGTCACAATGCATTGTTAGACCATGGTTCACCATAGATGACCATAATTGTCACAATGTGACATTGGCCCATGAGACAATTCCACAATGCGACATGTTACCATAGTTGATTTTCATATTGAGACACTCTTTGTCACAATGCGACATTGGACCATGGTTGACTATAATTAATTTCCATATTGTAAAAATCATATATCAAAACCTAAGATAAATATTATACATCAATAGATATAAACTTCAGTGATTATAAACCCAAAAAAATAAAAAATTTAAAACCCAAAAAAATAAAAAATTTATATGGTTGTAAATACTCATTTACATTATGTATCTTACCTTAGGGATTTCGTTCGAGCCATACTTGGAAGCGGCAACCTGGATTTGCTGAGGCCAAAGGGAAAAGGCGGACGGAATGGCGGGCACAGAATCTGGAAAGTTCAATTTTGTTGAAAATGTAATTTTAACGGAGCATGCAGCCGTACTATCCCCCAAAACCACAGTTGCAAAACCACAAACTGCCGGTAATTTTCTCGGACCCGCTTTTGGGTGAAGTAGTTTCCGTACTTAGTTGCTCCGAGAAGGTTCAAAGGTTGACGCGTGGATGAGGCGTGACATCACCCTTTGACAACTTCTCGGAAGGTAAATGTCGGGCAAAAATTCTCGTCCGATGTCTCCTCCTTCGTCCGATTTGCTCCATCAAGCTCCAACGTTCTCCGCCCTGGATTGCTCCAAGCTGCATACGGCCAACATTAAATATTCTGTGGAGTAAAGTCAAGTTGGGTTTTGACCATACCTTTATTAAAGAATTGTCATATGCGTAGGTGGATTTTTAAATTTTTGTTTACGGCATGAATGGGCATGAATAAATAATGGCATGGGCAATGTCATTTAGTTTTAATTTTTATTGCTTTTTAATTATTCACGGGCGTGGCGTAAGTTGGTTTTTACAGAACAAAAAAAACATTTTTTTGAAAATTTTGGTAGGTGGAAATGAAAAAAAACAGGAGCGAAGAAGAAGAGGTGAATGAAGAAAACCAGAGGGAAGCTTGTATTAAAAAAACCATGAATTGTTTCACACAACAGTGAAAAGGGAACAGTAAGTTGTGGTGAATTTGTAGTTTTTCACACAGCAGTGGGTTGATCATTTTATTTTCTTTTACTGCTCTTTGTAATCTTTGTTTTCACACAGCAGTGAATGTAAATGAAATTTTTACACACAGTGGTGTAAAATTTCAAAGGAGAGAGAGTAATTTTGTTGAAATGTTTTGGTGAATCCCTCTGATTGAAAGAGGATGAATATGTATCAGTGAATTTGTTTTAATGAATAGAAATCTTTTGGTGGTGTAATACTCTGTTCTCAGTAATTTTTTTTTAAAAGCTTCCCTGTGCAAAAAGATCCTGGAGTAAAGGAAACATAGCATTGCCTCTGTATGCTTGAATTTTGTGTTTTTGGGATTTTCCCACAAAAATCTCCAGCGTTGGGCCCTCTCAGGCAATACATTGCGGCGTCGAAGGCTCGGGCGGCCTTCTCGGCGGTTTTGTAGGAGCCAAGAAAGATCCTGTCCCTGGATTTTGGTATCCGAATTTCTGATATCCACTTCCCCCATTCTCGCAGTCGGATTCCCTTAAATTTCCAGGTTGTTTGTCTGCTATCCGCATGGCCGTGGTTTTGTTCCTGCGAGGGAGGTATCTCCATATTTGGGAACTCAAACTCTATGACAGCTGGGATGAAAATGGTAATTCAACAACGCATCGGTATATTGCAATGTTATTACAAAAACTGGAGGCTGTGGACAGAGCTGACCGAATGGAAAGGCGATTTAGTACGCAGAAATGAAATACCGTTCCCTCTCTATATATACACCAGTGTTTGCAATCAGCAGAGTCACGAGGAACTAAATTCTCCGTGTGCTTTCTGCGGGCTGCCCCTCTGGGCTAACCTCAAACTACGAGGGCATCCCTCATCCCGATTGCGGATTCTTGTCTCCTACTTACGTGGTCGTTTGGGCCCAGTTTCACCGTGTCCGTTTATATATACGTCCGTTGACATTGATTACCGGAATTGTTTTCCGACGGAAAACATTTATTGCCCTTGCGCCGTCTAATCTGGAAGTCAATGCCTGGGATTCAATTCAAGCTATCTGGCTACAGCGTCCCCGCAGGTCCTACCCTGTGCGAGCCATAAATACACAGCGCAATGTTTGAGCATTCAAACGCATTGTAATTTTAGGTAAACATTCGAATTATGCGTGGAGCGTGGAGTGTCGTCATCAAAAACTTCATTTTAATTATTATCATTTTTACAGTAATTTTAGGTAAACGTTCGAATTATCCATGGAGCGTGGAGTGTCGTCATCAAAAACTTCACATAAATTATCATATTAATTATTATCATTTTTACCAGTAGTATCTGTGAAAACCAAGGGATATGTGTTTCTTAAAACCTATGGCCACACCCAACGCTTTATTTTAATGTAAATGTTTTCACTCATCAATGATGACTTTCACAATCTCGGTCACGGCACTCACGTTAAGTCAATTAAGATTTTTTTATTTATTTTTAATTATTAGAATTTTTTATTCAAAGAGTGATTATTATTATGATTGAAAAATATTTAAAAAATGGTGTAACTGTTAAAATTATTCAAATTATTTGTAAATTTGATTGTTGTTAACATTATAATTTCGTTAATAGTTATTTTATAAAATTTATTTAAATAATTTTTATACTTTAAAATTTATAATATTATTAATTTAAAAAGAAATATTATTTAGAATATTATTTTTTTATAAATTTGAAATTTTTTTCTTAATGTTTTTTAAAGTTATTGTTGGATGAGACATATTCTTCCCTTCACCATGAGGGAGGTGTAATTTCTTCCATGCTCGACTTAGAGTTAACACATGTTCTTTTTAAAATAAAAATAAAATAATTTTAAATGCAAATAAAATGTACCAGTATACTTAAAAGAAAAAATAGATATATCTATCTGATTAGTTTTAATTAAAAACATTATAAATATCAATAATCTCACTCTCATTGTGCTCATTTAATTTGTTGACATGACAACTCAGGGAATGTCATTAAAATATTTTATTCTCACTATGAACCATGAATAAAATATTTCAATGTTCATGTGAAATGACATTATTTTATATCAAATTTAAAAAATACAAAGTAACGAAAAGTAAAAAAAAAAAATATTATTGCATAGACACATTCTAGAGCTCAATATGAGCAAGATGCAAATAAAATATTTCAATGTTTATGTGAAATGGCATTATTTTATATCAACTTTAAAAATACAAAGTAACTAAAAGTAAAAAAAAAAAATTATTATTGCATTGACACTTTCTAGAGCTCAATATGAGCAAGATGTGCATCTAGTTTACAAGCGCTCTTTTAAAATAAAAGAAAAATATATTCTAAATATAAAAGCAATGTCAACTATAATGCATGTGATGACCATATTGTAAGTAATTGTGACTAAAGGGAATGGAAATAGACCATAAGAGGGAGTAGAAAGGGAAAAAATCACAATTCTGAGATTAAAAGGCCTAAAAATGAAAGCCCAATGTCTTTCTGAAACTCATGCAATATGGGGTGTGAATAACCAAAGCTAAATCCAAAGAGGTTTCTCAAAATGGATCAAAATTATGTTGCCAACACCTCCCCAGTTATCATAATAGGGGTATATTTCACATATATCATATTACTCATCTCTTAAAATTAATTTATTACATTTATAATACATGTCAACCTAATTTACATTTGAGAACTATGGGTTATGGAACACTACACATAACAAGTGAAAAAACTAACCAAGTCATAATAGAACAAAACCATTTATAATCATAACCCAAGGATGATAAAACCCACTCAAAATAATAGTAGTAGTTCAACAAAGTTACCACTTTTAGACAAGTTAGTAACCATTGAAATGCCCATGGATTAAACTTAGAACACCAACGCAAGCTACTCATAAGCCATTTGGTTCCCCAATTAGTCATCTCCAATATTATCTCATATTATTGCAACTCTCAACCCTATTGCTCTTGTGGCCTTGGTGTCCTACCACGTATTTAACTCTTGGATAACTACTGGCTCAAAAATAGAACTGAACATTTAAGACCATGGAAACGTAAGGACAGAACCAAGTCTGTAATGAATATAAAAAGAAAGAAACCTCCTTATCTTAATAATTTTGGAAAGGATCATCACAGGAAGAATTCAATAATGGAAGTGTAAATCATCCTACAAAGTCTTACATTGGGTCAAATCCCATGGAACTAAACAAAAAAAAGAGCAGTGAGGTCAAGGAAAGAGAACCGCTAAAGTGTTGGGGTTATGGTGAACCACACTTCTTATAGGATGTTCCGCATAATCTATGATATGTTCAAAATATTCAAGCAATCCATGAAGCAATGACTATGAATGATGGTCACCATAAATATTTGCAAGATCAGTGCAGCAATAGAAGAACAAAAAGTTGAGCATCAATCTACTATGATTGAGATTGATGATACCATTCTAAACCAATTTGTTTCTATTTTAATTGATTTGGGGGATAATTTAAGTTATATTAGTCCCCAAATTGTGGAGAAATGTAAATTAAAATATGAAAAATTCAAGAACGCATGGTTGGTATAGTTAGTTACTTGTACCAAAATAAAGGTAATCAGTCAAATAATACAATGTCTTATTGACTTAAATGGTTATCCCACAAATCCAGATTTAAACATTCTTGCTTTAGGATCATATGATTTATTAATAGGCATGGATTGGTTGGAGAGACACGGAGTTGTTATAAATTGTTTAGAGAAAACAATGAGTTGTATGGTTTAATATGGGAAACCCGATTAATTAGAGGTAAACTAAAACCAATATCAGTATGAAAAATTCCATCTTTACAGCTGAAAAGGAATGCATGAAAAATATGCCTGATATACATGGTGTGGGTGGAAAAAATTAAATAGATCACATAAAAAGAAAATTTAGAAACCTTACCAGTCATTAATGATTTCCAAGATGTCTTCTAGAGGATGATCCAGGTTTACCCCCTCATAGAGATATAGATTTCTCCATCGATTTAGTACGAGGTTCCACCCTCGTGTCTAGATCTCCTTAACAAATGAGCATACCAAAGTTATTAGAACTAAAAATGTAGTTATAGGAACTGCTAGACAAAGGTTAGATCACTCCTAGTGTCTCACCATGGGGGGGCGTTTACTATTTTTCAAGAATAAAGGATGACACATTTAGAATGTGCATTGGTTATCATCAATTGAATAAGTTAACTGTCAAAAATAAATATGTGTTGCCCCAAATTGATGATTTGTTTGATCAAGTGAGGGGAGCGACTATATTTTCAAAAATTTATTCAAGGATTGGCTATCACCAACTCCAGATAAAAGATGAAGATATTCATAAGACAACTTTTAGAACCATATATGGTCCCTATGAGTTGGTAGTGTTACCATTTAGTCTCACTAACACATCAACAACCTTCATGTGTTTAGTGAATAGTGTACTCCACAAATATATTGATAGGTTTGCATTAGTATTCATATATGACATTTTAGTGATTTCCAAGAATGAAGAAGAGCACAAAGAACATCTGAAGTTGGTGTTAAATTTTTTAAGAGAACATCATCTCTATGCAAAATTAAGCAAATGTGTGCCTTACAAACACAAAATACAGTATTTAGGTCGCGTCATTTCCAATTAGGGAGTATATGTTGATCTTGAAAAGGTTAGGGATATTATGAATTGGCCCATACCTAAGGATGTGTCAGAAGTTCACTCATTTATGGGATCATGGGATATTAACAAAGATTTATAGAGGGATTTTCAAAATTGTCTTATTCGATTACTTCCTTACATAAAAAAGGAACATTTTTTTAGTGGGCAGCCAAATTCCAGGAAATTGTTGACAACTTAAAACAACTTCTCAGAGTAGCCCCTACACAAAAAACTGCAGACCCAAACAAGGAATTCACTATTTGTATTGATGCATGTTTGGAAGGGCTTGGGGAAGTGTTGATGCAAGAAAATGCAGTGGTAGCCTATGAGTCTAGGAAGTTGAAACCACATGAAAAGAATTATGTTGTGTGTGATCTAGAGTTGGCAGCAGTGATACATGCTCCAAAAATGTGGAGACACTATTTTCTAAGGAAAAAATTTACCTTCTTAGCAAATCACATCATCTTGAAATATTTTTTTAGCCAACCTAATCTAAATGCTAGACAAGAACAGTGGCTATATTTACTCAATGAGTTTGGATTCAATGTTAAACACATAAAAGGAAAAGAAAACAAAAGAGGTGATGCTTTAAGTAGACATGATCATGGTTTGATGGGAGAATCAGTTAGCAGTATCGGTATAGAGTTTTTGGAACATATTAAAAATTAAAAGCAACAAGATCATAAGTATCTAGAAGCTCAACAAAAAATACAACAAATGGAAGTTCTAGGATATGCTAAAAATTATGAAAAATTGTTATCCTACCGAAATAGGTTGTATATCCCAATGTGAGTGTGCTAAAATAAACGATACTGGATGAATATCACAAGAAACCATATGTAGGCCATTCTGAATACCAAAAGATGATAACAACATCAAGGAAAAACTTATTTTTATCAAGAATGAAGAAGGAGGTGGAAGAATAGTTAGCCAAATTTATAGAATGTCAACAAGCAAAGGTGGAACATCAACACCCTGTTGGATTGTTGAACCCACTACCCATTCTCGAATGGAAGTGGGAAGTTAATTCATTGGATTTTATCATAATATTATTAAGGAGAAGACAAAAAAATGAATCGATCATGGTGGTAATGGAAACTTTGACTAAAGAAACACATTTTGTATTGGTGGACTACTTTTGGAACCATGCAGATTGTTAATATATTCATGAAGGAAATTTTCTGACTACATGGAATACCGAAGATGGTAGTGTCAGACAAAGATGCTGAATTTACCTCCATGTTTTGGAATTTTTTGTTTTGGGGGCATGGGACTCAACTAAATTTTAGCACTGCATATCATCCTCAAATAGATGGATAGACATAAAGGACCAATCAGATCTTAGAGGATATGTCGTGAATGTATGTCATGCACAAGCCTACTAAGTGGGAGGATTTTTTGCATTTAACAGAATTTTCATATAACAATAACTATCAAACTTAAATAAAAATGAGTCCTTTTGAAGCTATATATGGAATAAAATGGCATACACCGCTTAGTTGGAGCCAATGAGAAGATCGATTGATGTTAGGATGGGATGCTTTCCAGGAAATGGAATAGGTGGTAGGAAATATTAGACACAACATCAAAATTGTACATGCTAGGAAAAAAAGCTATGTGGAGAAGAAAAGAAGTCATAAATAATTTAAGATTGGAGACCATGTTTACTTAAGAGTAAAACCAAGAAAAGGTACCTCATGGTTCTGTGAACCTTTTGAAACCGAACAGAATTGATCCAGTACCATATCAACTAGCCTTTCCCAACAATTTTAAATTTCACAATGTCTTTCACATGTCCTTATTAAAGAAATATGTTCATGATGGTTCTCATATTATTAATTACAATATGATATAAGTGGAACTCGACGGAGATTTCTTGCTAGATACACTCCACATCTTAGATTAGAAAGAGATCTTCCTCTAGAATCGAGTCGTCGCAAGGGTTAAAGTGCAGTGGACACACTTTACACCCGAGGAGGCTACATGGGAGTGGAAGGATATGATGAAAGAAGCTTATCCAACATGGTTCAAGAAGTATGCAAATGAACAATAAAAACGCTAAGGTGTAATATCCCTCTATTTCTATGTAAATATATTTTTGTTTTTAGATTGAACTATTTTTAGTTTTGATGGCGAAAAAGCCATGGTAAGATCGAATTAAAATAAATAGTAAAGTATGATGATGTAATAAATGAATTTTTTTAATGAAAAGGAAAACTAGAAATTACTTGGGAAAGAAACACTTGAGTTAAAGGGAGTATTTCTAAGGCCCATGACCAATGTTGATGGGTAAGATCAAGACAATCTTCCCTTAAATCATTGCTTAAAATCCCTAGGGGTTTATTAATAAGATTTAATATGATTGGAGATAAACCTATTAAATCACTCAATGTAGAAAAAACACCAAGTAAGGGTGAATAAAGTGTCGTGGGAGAAAAATACGGGATTGAGATAAAAAGGAGAAGATATCTTTTTCGAAAAAGAAAAAGAAAAGAAAAAGAGAAAAGCCTAGGCTAATGCGTTAGAAGACCCTAGAAAGTGGGATGCCACTAAGGAATGATCTACAAGGGATGTAAGGCATAAAATATCTTATCTGGAATCAGAATAGTTTGTTTATTCCATTGGCAACTAGTATCAGCTCAGGGGGCACTAGTGGTTCAGTTCCTGGTTGGGTGGATAGTGTGCTTCCCAAGTACAATTTCTACAATAAATCTGGTTAGTAAATATGTGTATGTTCTTTCTGTGAATGGAATGAATTCTGGTAGCGCATTGTATTGGATCTCACCTCTAATAACTATGTGTGAGAATTTTCCTGTGAATGTTTATATTAAATAATTTTGTGGAAGAACAACTTCTACAACAAGTCCAGTTAGGAAATTTGTGCATGTTATTTCTGTGAATGGAATAAATTATGGCAGATTATTGGATTAGATCTTAACGCTAACAACTATTTGTGATTGTTACCTTTGTGAAAATTTCTATTAAATAATTTTCTGGAAGGTATAAATTTTCTATAGAATATTTCGGTTGATATGAGTACTAAGCACTGCATCTGTTTGTTTTCCTTTCACTAAATAATTAAGTGAATGATATAAATCTTATACAAAATACTGTACAACAAAAAATGCATTCCATTTATATATCTGAGTTTGGGGATGCGATCAAAGGATATTTTGTGAAGCGAGACTGATCTCACTGTTGGAATTAATACAATGGTTAACTCAAAGATGTAAAGTGAATAACATAAACTTAGCTTGATGTGTAAAGGAAATACTTGTGGGAAGTTACAAAACCTTGTAGCAAGTAGGAGTAAGATATTGTCATTCTACCAAGTAAATGGAAGTAAAAGCAACCTTTCAAGAGTGCTAGAATCAATATACATATATGTATAGGAAATCGAAGATATGTACAATTTATAATTATTTATATTGAAAAAAACAAACTTATTTCCATAGGAAGGCGCTGAAATTAAATTATCCCTCGAAGGGTTAAGGCCTCTATCTTAATTGAATAGATTATAAGGGCCACATTAAGTTGACATATTAAAATTATTCATACTCGTAGATTAAATAAGGTAGTATTCTTATGCAGAGACAAAACAAAAGGATCTCAAGGCATTTGCGTGAAGAAAGCCTTGCTAGTAATGCAAATAGTATTATGTAATTTTATATATTTTAAAATCGTAGGACTGAAACATAACATTCAAGGATTTTTATCTAAGTCTCTGTCACAAATAGGTGAGTTAACATAAGTAAAGATTAGATGTTCATAACTACCTACCTAGCGAGTTGGTGATTAACATTTATACTTATCATGCACCGGTCATGACATCCACTTAAGGAATTGTCCCATATTAAGTTCAATTCAATAGAGAAAGGAAGCAATTATACCATTTTTTGCTCATTGAAACTATTCAGGAAGTGCGCAAAACTAACAACAACATTTTCACTCTCGTAACATAATTCCACAAGAATGAAATAGGAAACTCTATAGTTTATTTCAAGAACATAATTGATTTAAAAAACAGTCCCATATGGATCTCTATTCTGAAGGGTAACAATGTGCAAGAATTCAGACACAAAAGCGATGACCATGAAGCCCTAATGAATCGAGGTATAGAATTAAAATTATACAATGTACAATGAGTAGCTTAATTGATTACAAAACCTGAGGGTTTAATATATATACTTAAAATAGAGGAGTACATTTAGCATATGAAGCCTTAGGTGAGCCAAAATCACTTAACATATCCCGAACAATAGATAAACCTATACTACAATTTGAGAGGTTGGAAATGACCACTCAATTAACTCCCGGCTTCTCAAGATAGACCGAATATTGAGTTTGTGGCATGAGCAAGGTGTCTCAGAACTAAGAAAAAAAGAATCGTTTTTTTAACTGACCTATGCTAGCATGGTTGGAGTTAGCGGTTGTAATGTTGTTGCTCCAGGTAGCATGGATATAGGGAAATGATATGCGATCATTCCTGTAACGCACTAAAAGGAAAACATAAGATAAGGAAAATTACATATAACCAAAATGTGAAGTAACATATACAATAGGTGCACAATTCTGAATTTACCTTGTTAGTGAACAATCGTTCATAGAAGGAATCTTGCCATATTTTTCAAAATTATTTTGAGACAGAGCTGCTAGAAAACCAATAACTAGATCCAAGTAAATAAAAATGTACAAGAGTAGGGGAAGAAACAAGATGAACTTGCAAAAAAAATAAATCTACATACTCATACCCATGTATCGAAGGAAGATATGGCCATGAGATTGTGAATTGATAAGGTAACCATAAGTGAAGAGGTCCCTCAGGAAACGAAAATGAATCCATCAGAAAGGAAACAAAGAGAATAAAATAGAGGTGAGCAAAAATTATATAATAAGGGTTAACAGCCACGGATCCGCGCCAATTTTAGTTATAATTTTCCTGGTGCGCTTTTCAGCCCAAAACCAGCGCCAATGGCACGCTTTTCAACCCAAAAGTAGCGCCAATTTCTCCTGGTGCGCTTTTCAGCCCCAAACCAGCACCAATGGCGCGCTTTTTCTTTAAAAAGTAGCGCCAATTGCTCAACCTTTTCTCCAGCTCAGAGATGATCAGTCATTTGAGACCCTTCACTCCAGGTGTTACTACAGTTCCACCTGATCACACAGATACATTTACAAGCTCTCCTACCACTACAGATGTGCAACTAATGATACATCCCCAAAAAAAAAATTTAAGGCTACCTCTACCCTAAGCTCTGATGCCAAGATAAAAATAATTAAACTTTGAATTAATCAGAAGGAGCTGCAGCTCACAGGTGTGTACATCACCTGGAGACTGCACTCATACAAAGGAGGAGACACACGCTCACAATCACATTCACTGCATTACATGGATGAAGATTACATATTAAATACTTGACTGAAAAATAGGTGGCTGAAAACAACCTCCTAAACTCTAGGAACAACTCCTAAACTAAGAAGGTACGTTACAACCACATAACCATTTCTCCATTATTTCTAACTAAAACACCTAAAAATGAAAGCCCAATGTCTCCCTTGAACTCAAGTAATATGCAGTGTGAATAACCAAAGCTAAATCTAAAGAGGTTTCTAGAAATGGATCAAAATTATGTTCCCAACACCTCCTTGATTATCATAATAGGGGTATATTTCACATATATCATCTTACTCATCTCTTAAAATTATTTTATTACATTTATAATATTTGTCAACCTAATTTACATTTCAGATCTATGGGTTATGGAACGCTACACATAACAAGTGAAAAAACTAACCAAGTCATAATACAAAAAATCCATTTATAATCATAACCCAAGGATGATAAAACCCACTCAAAACAGTAGTAGTAGTTCAACAAAGTTACCACTTCTAGTCATGTTGGTAACCATTGAAATGCCCATGGATTAAACTTAGAACAACAATGCAAGTTACTCATAAGCCATTTGGTTCCCCAATTAGTCATCTCCAATACTATCTCATATTGTTGCAACTCTCGACCGTATTTCTCTTGTGGCCTTGGTGTCCTACGAAGTATTTAACTCTTCATAGTTTCCTCCAATTTCACTTCCTCACATCTGACTTATCCATGCTAATCCAAGAACCAACTTTCTTACTATACCTACTCAAGTCGATGTAATCATCTTTTATTAAATGCAAGTCAACCATGAGATTGCAAACAAGTGTAATTAGTAGTCCTTCAATTACGGGATCATAAAAAAAATTCCTATTTAATACTTGCATCACTCTTTTTATCCTATATAGATGTGAAGTTTGGGGACAAATTATCTTTAGAGAATATTGAACAAGGATAGATTAAATCAAAATTAATTTAATAACTTATAATTTGAATATTAAAAGTGTACATCCTATCATTCTCGTGGGGGTAGATCCACTAGCGATGGTCATGAAAGTGAACTTTTTTGTTCCAAGATATTCCAGGTTCAAATCCCCCAAGTTTACCTGTGGGCCACATGTTGGGGGTGGCATGGTTCACCTATGGGTTACAGTGGTAGCAGTTGGAATCAACCTCATGTCATGCAAGTATAAGGCTGACCCAATTGCTTGTTCCTCTAGATACAAAAAAAATACATGCTATCTTGTCCTCCTCATAGAAGAAAGCCTCTCCCCCATTGAGTGTGTGGCCTAATATGCTTTACCTAATTATTTGAGACTAATGACATATTTTTATTTTGAGGATTCAATGCCAACTTTCTAACCAAGTTATGAACTTCCAGTAAATCGATCCTTTTATTCTATTGAATCAACAAACTCATAATGTCATCATGCTACATGATACAATGGTGCTACAATTCATTGATCTTAGAGTAGGATCACAAAAGCTTCTTCCTATTAAAACGAATTAGCCTTTGTAACTTCTCAAAATTCTTTTGAATTCACTGATGTTTCTTTTTTCCATGTTGGGATGATTTTCTATCCAATAGAGATGACCTCAATCCCTAACGAAGAAATTGTTTTCCAATTCTTGCTTCTAAAGAGAAGCCTTTTTCTGGATCTATACAATAGGAAACATCTTGAATAGGGCTAAGGACAAACTTATATACTTCCATGAATTTTAATTAAATTTTTTAGTAGTTCCTCAATCTAAGGATGAATTCCAAATAAAACTGAACTAAAAATAGTTACAAGTATTTGAATATAACAAATATTAAGAGTTATCATAAACTAGTGACGCTTCAAGATAAATCTCTCCTGTTATGTGTATTTGTCCACAAGCTTTTTGGAGTAGCCTTCCCTAATTGTTGCCTAATGATTTTACATTTAAGAAGATACAAATGAAGGATGAAAAGACCATGAGGGTTGAAACTATAATAAGTGACTCAGAGAATGGAGCAAACTAGTCTAATATGGACAAACACCTTCACATAAATTTTATCAAACCAATCAAGTGATGTGTCTACCCCAAAAAGGAAAAAAAAATTGTTTATCAAAAGGGAATGGATAGTGAAGAATCATTGAATGGAAATATACATTATATAATTTTCCGTTCGTTCCCCAAAAGCTATAAAGTTCTTAGAACACATATTTACAAATGTAGTTGAGTCGTGAGCTTTCATATACAAAGTTTATGGGAGGTAGAAGAGAATTAATAATCATACCAAAGTTATTATCCAAACCATAACTAGGATTTACTATTGATCTGAAATTTAAAAAATTGAAGGTTTCTTGAAGAAGATTGCAAGGTAGTTTATATCTTGTGGGCAATTGATCGAAATTTCAAAAGCACATAACTTAATAATTTTAGTTAATTTTTGCAAACATAACCAGAGAACAATAGACAACATGCAACATCACAAACCAACAATTTGATGATGGAATTCAACCCTCCTGAGCTACATCCCTGGATCCAACTTCCAATGTTGTCCCTTTATATTATATGCTCAAAATACTAATTACATAACCATACAATTCTCAAATAACAAAAATAATGTTTCCACTATCTTCAAAACACCCAAAAACCCCTATGTAGGCTATTCTTTGGCTCAAAAAGGCTAAAAAATGGCCAAGTTAGGCCTCCTTTTCAATTTCTACACTATTTGTCTTGCAAATTCACAAAACTGGAAAAGCTAACAATGATTTCCTCCTTTGGAAGAACTATCGGGCAACAACCTAGCACAGGGATGATGGAGATTCTGATGGAATTGGTGGAATTTTTCAAGTACTCAGATAGGAACCCACAACCCAACTTCAACCATTTTCTTCACTCATATGGTAGATAATGTGGCCAGGGGCGTAGGCAAGAAGCCACACATCCACTGGCACTCTACCCTTATCCATGTTGTATGTCATGTGGTTGCATACTCGGCCAGATGCCAACTCTTGCTACAAGCCCTCTGCTGATGGTTCTGAGGTTTTGAATGTGACTGAGGCTAGGGATTCTTGCCCCACCCCTTTCATCGCACCTATGGTTAAACAACCACTATATGACGTAGGGATAGGGCTATGTTCCCTGCCCCCTCCCGCGAACATTTGAAATTTAAATAAAAGCTTATCACATTGTATAAACACATGATTGAACGATATGGCAGTTAGTTGATGAGGTCATGGGGTCAAATCCTGCTAGGTCGGTCGATCGCCCCAAAAATATTTTGCACAAATGTTGAGGACCACGTGACGCCTCCTAATTGGTCAACCCAAAACATAATAAAAAAATCCAAATATGTCAATTTAACCTGTACGACCTGCCATGTGTTAGCTCGGGATTGTCCCGTCTAACCATCATACCTTCCTAGCTAGCGTATTGATGTCAGTGCCATGTCACTGTACGGCCTTCCCAGTCAGCAGCCTAGTCAACCCTACAACTTGACTTTTTAGATGTTTGTCAAAAACTTCAAAATGCGATAAGTTTCACATGCATTGTCGGATTGATGTGATTCAAGTGTCGTTCCAATTAGAACGATGAAAACTATGATTTGCCACTATTTTTTTTAGAGATTTTGAGCACTTTGATTTTTAGCATATTTTTTTATCCCCTGGATGATTCCTCCCCAATAGAAGCTTTTGGACAACCAAAATTAGTTTTACTCAACAAGTAAGCGAGGATATAAATCCCTCACTTTCTCGGTCCCATTTCACCTTTCTTTACTTGGATTGGTACCTTTGAGGCCCACTCAAACATCTCCACATTGCTCCTATGTGAAGTCCTTATTCTCTTGTCAAGAATTGCAGCTTCCTACAACTCATCTAAATATTTAGGAGGAAAATGTTCTATAGATGGAATTTGAACATTCTCTTCATGATCATCAATCATTGGACGCTCATACAATATGAAGTTTTCCACATTCGCAATAGAATAAATTTGGATGGAAGGTGTCAAATCTAGTCGGAAAGCATTGTTACCAATATTTTCCAAGACTTTGAAAGGACCATATCTTATTGGTTTGAGATTTTTACCTTCACCTTAAAGTCTTTCCTTGTTGATATACAACCAAACTTGATCTCCTATTTGGAAATCATGATCAACTCGATGTTTTTCATGCCTTTCTTTGTACTTCCCTTTGCTTTTCTCAAGTTATTCTTGTACTCTTTGATGCACTGGTTGAATTTTTTCAATGAAGTGCTTGCCTTTGTCCACATCACTATGTCCATATACTTCAATATCTTTACCGAAGTTGAAATCGAAAGGATACTTTAGAAAATAACCCAAACAAGCTTCAAAAGAAGATACTTGCGTAGAAGAATTCTTGGCATGATTGTAGGCATGCTCGATATAAGGTAAATTCTTATCCCAAAGTTTAGTATGCTTACCATAATATCCACAAAGGATATGTAACATTGTTATGTTTATCACTTATTTTTGGGCATTAGTTTTTTGTTGAAATATTGTGCTCTTCTTCAACTTAGTGTCCATGAGTTCTCCTAAACTTGACCAAAACATCCCGACAAATTGAGAATGTTGATAAAAAATAATAGAAGTCAGTAACCCAAAGTGAACCCATCAAATTTTATATGTTTTACAATGACCCTGATATGAAAAAGCTTAATTCTTTCTTTATCATTTTTAGACTCAATAGGCTTACAAGAAGAACTAGTAATTACATATGAAGCTTCACCTTTAATTCCCATGGATATGATTTTGGTTTCATTGCCTGAATCAAATCCTAAATCTTGTTGTGTTGTAGCAACAGTCTTTTGTTTCCCCTTGTTATTGAACTTCTTTGGTCTCATTTTTGGATGTCATTTCCAACAATGGTCTTCATCATGGCCTTCTTTTGAACAATGTTTACAGGTAATTTTCTCTGCATGTTTCTTGATTTTAGCATTCGTTTTTCCTTTGCCTTTAAACTTCCCCTTTCCTTTGTCCCTAGATTTGGATGGTTCCTTGTTAGTGTCTTGAGTAACATTCATTCCTCTTGATTCTAAATGAGTTTCGTAAACACATAATTCACCTAGATGTTGAAAATAGCAACAAGAATTTCTAAAAATAGAAATGATAAAAATAGAATTTCTATAAATAGCATTTTAGGATATACTCCAACTCTGTTGGAAATAGAAAAAAATAGAAATGCTAAAAATAACATTCTTATAAATAGCATTTCGAGATAGATTCCAATTATAATTAGTCCCTGAATTAAAATTGAGAATTTAGTCTCACTAGCTGTCTGAAAAATAATTAAATAATTCATCTTGAGTTAATTAGTTGGAGAAAATCAAACATGATGCCTTTGTGAAGACATGCAGCAGTTATCGCTTTGATTAAGGAAGTTATCCATTAATTAAGGAGATAAGGATGAGTTGTATTTCAGTTGTAATTAGTTACCTCAGTTAATTGAGCTAAGCCCAGTTAAATTAGTTCCAAACGGTTTGAGGAACTAATTGTGAATTCATTCAGTTAATGCATGCATGCATGCAACTAGTGTTCTCTAGATAACTGAATATTCTCTCATAAATAACTCATGCATGTTAGTTTAGAGAAAGACCTAGTTGAAATTAAAGACAGGGACATTATACTATTAGTTGGAGGAATTTTCCTATAAAGGAAACTCATCCATGCAGAAGGAATTATATCCTTCAGGATTGCGCAGTTATTTCAGATGTCAGTGCTCTGTGTGAGGAGAGAATCACACAAGTTGTAGCTAGAGGACCCACGAGAAACTGCGCAAGGAAATAAGAGGCTTGGAGGGTAGACGAGAAGGTTTGTGAGAAGCCTTTGACTGTCTATGAGCAACAGTGAGGGATTGTACTGAGAGCTGGATAGCTTGTGAGCTAAATATTTGTATAATCCTGAGATATTTCGACTTGTATGATAATACAGATAGGAGGGTTTTTAGCTGAGGCTTTCCCCAAAGTATTCTTCTATGTTTTATGTGTGATTGAATCTTCTTCTCTATTATATGTGTTTTATTTGATCTTGCTCATATTTGACTAAGCTTCCGAATAGTTTGTTTTAGAAGTAGATCTTGTATTTTGGTTTAGTATATTACATAATTAGTTTAATCTATGGTGAAATTTCTACATGGTATCATAGCGAGGTTTAGTAGAAGACGTTTTGAGTTTTGTGCCGCGAGCTTTTAGAGCAGAACTGAAAATTTTTGTGCAAAATTATCAAAAACCAATAGCAGATCTGGATTCCATGCGGAAAGAGACCCTAATTCAAAATAACAATCAGTTGAATCAGAGTTTGGATGAGGGAGATATCGCTGATTTAAAATCAACTCTTTTTCCAGAAAATTTCGTGATGACAGGAAAGATGAAATAGATTGGTGTGTTAGCCAAGAACCTGTATGCACTTGAGATATAAGATGCATGCAAAGACTTGAGGAGAAAGGCAAATGTTATACACTTGGTAGTTGAGAGGTAGAGTAAATTACCTCTCAACATGCAGCACCAGAAGAAGTCTCAAATAATTGTGGAGAAGCCACAATTGGTGAAGTAACTTTGGGAGGTTGTGGAGCAGCCACAACTCGAGAAGTAGAGTGGAGAGCGAGTGTAGGCATCCTCTTGTTGATGTTAGCACCACATCACTGTACGTCCTACCAATTTAGTACCCTAGACAACACTACAAGTTGACTTTCTAGTTGTTTTCCAAAAACTTTAGAAAGTGATAACTTTCACATACAATGTAAGATTGAGGTGATTCAAGCGACATTGGAATTAGAATGATGAGATATACGATTTTGTGCCAATTTCAAGTGATTTTGAGCATTTTTTATCCCCTTGATCAACAATTGCCCAATTCTGACACCTACAAAATCCATTATCCCATTGATGAAAAACATAATATAATGGGATCCTTCCATAACAAAAACCAATATTAATTAACATGTATAAGGTACTACAAAGGATATTTCAATCTCCAAAACTGATGCAAATGGAATGATGAACCATCTACTCAGTCATGAGAGAACAACATAAGGGTTGCACTTTCCAAATGAATAGAAGGAAGTTGGATCTTTGTAACATCATCCTTAATCTTTTCAATCCTGCAATAGACTTCAATTTGACGAACCCAGTTATTGAACTATTCAACATTTGCTTCCCCATTAGCTTGACATCAAGCTTAACCAAAGGAGACTTAACATGTCCTTTTAGAGATCTAGGAGGAGTATGTCTAGGTGTTAAAGGAATTGAAGAAGGAGGTGAGTATGGAGGTGAAGTTGGAGGTGAAGGTGGTAGAGGTGGAGGGCCGGAGGCTTTCTCCCATCACCACCATTACCTTTTGATTGATTTTAAATTTATCCCAAAATATCATTAGGAGAACAACATAATTGTATACAAATTATCTTTTTACTTAGAATCAAAATTCACAATGCTTATATGAATTTTGAGGGCTTCAATTCCATAGAAGAGTAAAATTTTGAAATTTCATCCCCGCATTGTGCCCAAAAGTGTAATCCATCTTCATACATTCACTCGTGTGTGTGTGTGTGTGTGTGTGTAATATGTTGATATATATACTTTTTTATATATCGATATAATATGTGTATGTAATCTTTTCTTCCTATGAAAGAGAATATATTGTGGAGACAAGTAGGTTAGTTAGTATTAGGATAAATGAAAACAAAAAACAATGATTATGTAGAATAATATAAACAACCCTACATTAGTTGAGAACTCAAACATCTCAAAACACCATATTTATTTTCAGAAATTGAACATAATTGCTTCTATTGGTAACAATAATAAGGTACACATAAGAGTGACAATGGAAAATGAATAACACAAATATAACTTTAAATATAGTGTGTGTTAAAATTGAAGGACACCTCAAAACCAATCATCTAAGTTAAAATTACTTTTAATGTTGCCACCTCTCTTTATATTTTGTCCCTATAATGAAAATTGAAAAAGAATCAGAGCCAATGTTTCTTGTACATGCCTTTCACAATGAGAAACATATTTATTGTTCAAAAGAATTTTTCTCTCTTGATGATGACCTTTTCATTCAAAATTCAAAATGCCAAATTTTTTTAGACATTCTACTTGGGAAAGATTTTCCACTAATCTATCTCTGATATATATGCAATACAATAAGATTGAGTGTATTTCTTGTCATGTCTCATGTATACCTTATAATTATCGTTAATGTTATTAAACACCAAATTCAATATTATACATTTGCATCCTCCCTCTACATTAAATTAGGACTAAGAAAGGGGAATTATATTAATCCCCATTGAATATAGTTTTTCTTAATCCCACTCAGTGAATAATGAAGGAACATAATAAGAATTTCCACATGTAAGGTTAATATGTTGTGCGGATTTGGTGAAGATTGAAGAAATTTAGAGTTCCAATGGGAATATAACTTTTTTTCCAATTGAAAATATATGTCATATGGTGCAAAAGTGAATTAGGTACTTGTTTCAATTTTATGGGGAAATTGAATAAACTACTCAAGATTTTAAGATTTGGAGAAAATATCAAATAACCAATTTCCAATTATGATAAAAGCTCAAGATCATGGTTTTTAGCCAATGCAGTTTGGTCTTTTCTCATGCACTATGATAAACATAGGCATTTTTTTTTTGCATAAAATTGCATATTTATATGCAAAGAAAATGGATAACAAGTTAGGAAAATGTTTTGAATTACCATTAATTAGTAAGTTGACTCTATTTCATTTCAGTCCATGGTCAAAACAAATTATGATTTCTTAAATAGATGGAAATATTATAATATTTTGAATCTCGTTTTGTAATCCTATGGCCCTTAATAGGTAGTCTTGGTAGTCTTCTTTTGTGAACCACTAAGTTATGTTTATGGTATCGCTAAAGTTGTATACTAAGTTATGTTTATGGTATCGCTAAAGTTGTATATGGTGGTTTTGAATATCGTTATAAATATTATAGATATGGGGTAAGAGAGCTTGCCAATTTTCTATATTAGTTTTGATGTAAAATGATTTTAATATTTTGAAAATACAATATATCATTTTTGTTAATATTTTATACACTTGAACGAAACATGGTAACAACAAGAAGAAAAATTAGTTGTACTTATTTATAAATTTTTAGAATCAAGAACAATATATAAGTGAGAATAAATTATGGCTCTTAATATTTCACATTCTTTCTAGCTCTCCTCTTACAATAAAATCCATGGTATTCACCCAGTTATTGAGTAAGCCTTTCTAATCCTAGTGTTTGGCTCATTCTTAGACCTAATCACAAGTTGAGGACAATTAGTGAGAGTGGGGTTATTTGGAAGCTTGGAGAGAGTGAGGGAGTGGTGGTGGATTAGGGATTAAATTAATCTTATGCAAAATAACCACGTTTCACATCATTACGCAATAAATTTGGGCTAACATAATATGTTCTTAGTTCATAGTAATTGTGAGGATTCAAAGTTACTAGCTAGGAGCAAGTAAAAATCTATTTATGATTCCACTATTTTTTATTGTCATTTGCCTATGATTATGTTGATAATATTATAAATTTTTTTATGAATATATTTTCTAAACTTTAAAATCTTACACAATTGTTTTAATTTACAACCAACAACACATTCACAACTACTTTAAAGATAATATATTTTGAAACATGATATTTTTTAATCACAGATTCTTTTCTTTGTTGCATGGCCATGCACTTTGGATTTTATAGTGTTTTATTTTCGTTGTGTTTTTCTTTGTTTTGAATTTAATTTTTTTTTTAAAGAGTGTTTGCATAGTTTATCCTGGGGATTCTATTTTGTCGCTATTATGTTGAGCAGAAGAATCGATAAAGATGAAATTCTTGATCCATTGGAATGAAATTCTCGAAATTTTTTATGGATAGAAGCAGGTATGCTTTTGGTTTTCAATATTTATGGGTTTCACTAATAAATTTGTATAGGGAAAAGCAGCTTGGTAGATAATGACTATACATGGAACCCAAAATTTTCAACCATTTCAATCCATTATTTCTTTATTAAGGTGAAGCCATGGAAAAATCGCAAGGACTTTAACCATAGGGGTAGTAATTTTATTTTATTGGGCAGTTTTTGCTGAATGGTTTTGCCCTGCCTATTAATTTTGCAACAGGGGAAGAGAAGAGTCTGCGACAGGTGATTACATTTTCCTTGCCGCACTTTGCTGAGTTGTTTAACTTGGCTGTATTTAGAGGTTACGACGAAATTGCATTCATGGTACTATATGCAGACGAGAACGGAACAGAAAAGGACAATTTCGAGCACGTCCTTTTTTGAGTACGAGGTTGTGAGTGACTCCACCGGAAACTTTTATAGAAACAACATGCTTGGTAGAGGAGGATTCGGTGAAGTTTATAAGGTATAGTCTGAAACATGTATTTGATGGGTTATTCCAAATATATGCTTTGTTTAGTAAGCAGGGAAGACTTCCAGATGGGACGGATATTGCTGTCAAGAGACTGAACGGAAGGCATGAGAGTACTCATCATGTGCGGGAGCTTCTGACAGAAATAAAGCTCCTAACGAGCATCCGTCACCACAATCTTGTTCGTTTACTCGGATATTGCGCAAGTGGGAACGAACGTTTGCTGGTTTACGAATTAATGCCGAATAATGGTCTTCACAAGCATTTGTTTGGTATGTAGCTCTCACTAATGCTATTGATTTCAGGATTCAAGCTTTTAACTTCTAAAATCATAATGTATAGCGTTCTGGAGGTTTGTTTTGTCTTTTTTTGGATGGGTTAGAAATTTTGAGTTGTGAATTGTCCAGGTTTCGAGCGCTCAGAGAGGATTTGATAAGAAAATTATTGGCTAATTTCCAAAAAAAATACTCCAAAGCCATAGTTACCAAATTCGGGTGAATTGGCACAAAAAAATCCTAAAAATCCTAATATTTGTGGGTTCGGTTCGATTCGTCTGCTAATTAGTGAAGTTCAATAAGGTACGGATTTAGCTTCCTCTCGCTATCGCTCTGAACCGGATCGCTCAGTTTCGTCAGTGCTGCAAAGAATGATTTAGTGGCCAACGAAGGATTGGATCGAGAGAACCTTGACAGATCTTCTCCTTTCTTTTGAGGAGGATGTCTCACCCAAAAAGAAAGCGATTTATTTGGTAAAGGATTAGAAATTTTTATATTATGGTAACGAAAGTAAATTTCATATTTAAAAACATTTACAAATATCTAAAAAAAAATTCTATATTACAAAATTGGGAATGAGTAAATTCTATATTTTAAGACTTTAACCCATTTAAATAAAAGGTTTTTTTAATAATTTATAACAAAAAAAAATTTTGTTAATATTATATTTTTATTATTGTTAAATAAATTTGGTTTCTATATATTAGTTAAATGAAGTTAGAAGTTTTATATTTGTTAGGAACTTGATAATATTAGTATCAAATTTTTATATAATTATCTGAACTTATCCTGATATTTCATTGTAATTAGAACTTGATTTATTAGTTTATAATTTAGCTTTTACCTATTAAATTTAGGGCAATTTGAAATTTTAAACTAATGTGTGCATTGTTTCTCTTGAAATGAGGATGTTTTTTAGGTTTTCAAAGTTATATGGATAAGTTGAAGGGGAGAGACATAAATTTACTAGTATGTGGAGATCACTTAATCTTATTTTTAATATTTAGTGTTCCATCTTTTATATAAGATTTAGTTTTGAGATTTCTTTCCTAGATTTTACTTTACATGTTTTAGTTTCTCGCTCATTTGTTTTTTATCATCTAAAATAAGAGAAGTTGTAACATTTTAAACCAAAGAAATCATTCTTAGAAATATGTAAACATGATTATTTTCGTGAGAAAATATTTTAATAATTTTTTTTAAGTATTTGAATATAATTATCGTTCGTTTCAATTTTTAAAATTTTGAAAAAATAAGTGTGTTTATGATGCATATTCTCAAATTTTTCCCTGGAATTATTCCAGTACTTAAATCGAATTCCAATTCAATAACTATATCGAAAACCTCTGTTTAATTGTATCATTTCATGATTATGTTTTTTCCATCAAATGTGTCGATTTCAGCATTCGAGTTTTTAATTTCTGAACTCATGTTTACTTTCTTTTTTTTACCTGTTTTGAATTTTCCGAATATTATTGTTGGAGGTACGCAGGAGAGCCAAGAAATGGTCTAACTTGGGAAAACCGTATAGACATTATAGTAGGCACAGCGCGAGGCATGGCATATTTGCAGGAGGATTCCAACATGCACATTATACACAGAGATATCAAATGTGCAAATAGACTTTTAGATGGGAGTTTTCATCCTAAAATAGGAGATGGCTAGATTCTTCCCAGAAGGTCAAACCCATGTTTCTACCAGATTCGGAGGAACGATGTAAGTTGCGCAATTCATTTAGTAATTGTTCTCGAAACATCTATTCTTTTCAGGCGTAAAATGCTAGCATTAATTTATCGTTTCCACGAATTTGCTGTGACGCAGGGGCTACACTGCGCCTGAGTATGCCGTTAATGGGCAATTGACGGAAAAGGCCGACGTTTATAGTTATGGGATCGTGGTACTTAGATCGTGGGTGGGAGAAAGTGCGCGGATGCCACACTGCCAGACCCTACGCAAATTCTTTTGGAATGGATTCGTTTCTGTTTTAATAAATTTTTGGAATGGGTTCGTTTCGGTTTTAATAAATTGTAATTCCAACAAAACCGTCATTTATTTCAAAGTTTGAACTTCATCAATATACTGCAGGCATGGAATAAATACGAACAGGGTAACGTTTTGGATATTGTTGATCCACAATTAGAGGGGCAATATCCAAGAAAGCAGGCCTTAAGGGTGATCACAATTGCTCTTCTTTGCACTCAAGGCTCCTGGAGGCTGCGGCCTGCGATGTCAAAGGTTCCCTCCTTGTTAACCACTGATTTAGAGATTCGTGTTCAGCCGTCACAACCGGCTTTCGTAGGTGATGCTGGAGCCAGACCTGCGTGTTCCACCGCTACAGCGATGTCTGAATCCTCGACTTCTAATGCTAGCGCTCATCAATCTGCTGGAACAGTTACCCTGTCCTCTCCTCGTTAGTCGAGGAGTCGGATAGATGCATGCAATGGTTATTGCCAATTATTGTATTAACAGCTTAGGGGGTTTTGTTTTTTTTGGTTATGTTATGGCTTATGAATGGATGTGTGTATCGATTGAAATTTAAGGAAAACATAGGTTTATTGTAAAATATGAATGGGATGCATCCAACCATTGAAATTTTAGAAGAAGGGTTTATTGTCCATATGAAATAGTATGTATTCATGCTTTTGAAATTTTACTCAGAGAAAAGAAAAGATGGATTTGGTATTGCATATGAATGTGATGTATTCTTGGTATATGCTTCGCCATCTATAGAGGTTTCTTGATTTTGGGTAATTAACTTAACCTCTTGATTTTGGGTAATTAACTTACTCTAAAATGAAATAAGACATTCAATGTGTTCCTTGTAATATAGATATAAACAAAACATCTAAAGAAAAGTAATTGCACACTGATCGAGTCCAAGAAAACAAGTTTTTCCACAAATCAATTAACTCTTTTAGAAACATTCAACAATTCCAATTTAATAATCCTATCTGCCTCTCTTTGTACCTTTTGAGACAATTGCTAGTTTATAAAATAGTTAAAAAACTTTGTTTCTAACAACTTTTGTTTATCAGCCCATATCATTAACCGGATGCCTTCTTCCAGGCTCATAGTCAATTGTTTCGGCTTTATGGTAAAATAGTTAATATATATATAAAACTTATTTTTGTTTTAATTTTTTTTATTTAATATTAATACTAAATAGTAACATCTATAATCTTGTAGTCTAGTTTATATTTAGCTCCATTAATTTATTTTACAAATATTTCTTAACTTCAACGTATTCTTTTATCACTCTCATAATATAAGAAACACTTTATTATAATTTAAACATTATTCTTTTCTAGTAAATTTTGGACAAATTTGTTTCCTTAAAACATTTTAAGGTGATGAACTTTTTTACAATTATTTTTACTTGATACATTTAAAATTTGACACCATCTCTAATAAATAATGAATATTTAAAATTTAAAATTCATTATTATATTATAATTTTTATTTTCATTTATGCTCATTATAGCAATATCTAATAATATTGATAATAAAATGTAAAACAAAAAGGAAAAATATACATTTAATTAATAGTGGTTTAACTTCAACTTCATATAATATCTTTTATTATCAAAATCTCATTTTAAAAATATCTTTACATAATTTTTATCTTTATTTAATATTAAAATTATATAGTGAAATCTGCAATTTTGTAATCTACTTTTCATTCCTTTCAACTAGCCTACCTTGTTGTAACTGTTTGCTGAAATAGCTCCACTATATGTACTTATGACTTTATGCTTTCTTGACATAAAGGTAAACACATTATGTTATAATTAAAGCAATGTTCCTTGTCGACTCCTGATTATGTAATTTCCAAATTATTCCAAAAAAATAATATTTGGCTTCACTCCTGATTATGTAATTTCCAAATTATTCCAAATTCTGATTTAGTATGCAATCGCAGCATCCAATATACTCTGATTTAGTATACAATCACAGTATCCAATAGGCACTTGTAAAAGTTCTACTGGCGACATGTTTGCAGAAGAAGAGAAGGAGTTTTGATAAGGTTTTCCGATCGAATATCGTCCGCTAACGATTAATGGTAATAGTGCGACAATTCATGCATGCCGTGACAGTGATAGGTTTGAAAACGACGTAGAGATTAGGCAGTGCGCATAGACCGCAAAAAAATTGAGTCCATTTTTATATTCTTTCACGTCCCAGGAACTCAGCTGTCTTCAAAGTTCCACAGCCTTACGTCAACATCCTCCTCCTCCGAAGTCGGAATGAGCTCCAACGCCAATTCTTCGTCAATGGATGGGATTTTTTCCAAATTCAAATACTGAGGACCATCTGGTTCTGCAAACAGAGATTTCCAAAACTCCAAGTCCTCCGATTTATGCTGGGCGTCATTAGACAATTCCATGTCAGATACCGAAGACGGCTGCGAGGGAAGTGAGGGGTCGTCTTTAGTATTATTGTGCAGAGAAGGCGAAGTCCCAGGGATTTGGTTCAAGGCATACTTGGAAGCGGCAACCTGGATTTGCGGAGGGGAAAGAGAAAAGGCGGACGGAATGGAGGGCACAGAATCGGGAAAGTTGAACTTAGCGTTGGGCCCTCTCAGGCAATACATTGCAGCGTCGAAGGCTCGGGCGGCCTGCTCGGCGGTTTTGTAGGAGCCAAGATAGATCTTCTCCCTGGATCTTGGTATCCGAATTTCAGATATCCACTTCCCCCATTCTCGCAGTCGGATTCCCTTAAATTTCCGGGATGTTTGTCCGCTATCTTCGTTAGGTTGAGCATGGCTGTGGTTTTGTTCCTGCGAGGGACGTATCTCCATATTTGGGAACTCAGAAACTCTATGATAGCTGGGATGAAAATGGTAATTCAACAACGCATCGGTATATTGCAATGTTATTACAAAAAATGGAGGCTGTGGACAGAGCTGACCGAATGGAAAGGCGATTTAGTACGCAGAAATGAAATACCGTTCCCTCTGTATATATACACCAGTGTTTGCAATCAGCAGAGTCACGAGGAACTAAATTCTCCGTGTGCTTTCCGCGGGGTGCCCCCTCTGGGCTGACTTCAAACTACGACGGCCCGCTTCTCCGTACCGTACGTTTATCTAGACGTACGTTGACATTCATTTATCTAGACGTGCGTTTATCTTCGTCGGAAAACTTTTATAGCCAGAAAACTTTTGTGTTACCTCTGAGATGTATCATTGCCCTCGCGCCGTCTAATTGAATTCAAGCTATCTGGCTACAGCGTCCCCGCGGGCTGTAGGTCCCACCCTATGCAAGCCATAAATATACAGCGTAATCGTTCAGCCATAAAGATTCGATATATGCGTGGAGCGTGGAGTGTCGTCATCAAAAACTTCATATAAATTATAATATTACTTATGGAAACCATGGGGATTTGTTTCTGAAAATCTATTGCCACACCGAACGTTGATCCTTGCTTTATTTTAATGTAAGTATTTTCACTCATCAATGATGACCTTCACAATGTCGGTCAATTAAGATTTTTTATTTATTTTTAATTATTAGAATATTTTTATTCAAAGAGCGAGTATTATTGTGATTGAAGAATATTTAAAATTAATGCCGTAAATATTAGAATTATTTGTAAATTTGATTGTTGTTAACATTTTAATTTGGTTGATAATTATTCTATAAAATTTATTTAAATAGTCTTTATACTTTAAAATTTATAACATTATTAATTTAAAAAGGAAATATTATTTCGAATATTATTTTTTCATAAATTTGAAATTTTTGCCTTAATGTTTTTTAAAGTTATTGTTTGATGCGACACATTCATCACTTCACCATAAGGGAGGTGTAATTTCTTAAGTGGTCAACTTAGGGTTAACACGTGTTTTTTTTAAATAAAATAAAATATTTTTAAATGTAAACAAAATGTACAATATAATTAAAAGAAAAAATAGATATACCTATTTGATTAGTTTTAATTAAAAACATTATAAATATCAATAATCTCACTCTCATTGTGCTCATTTAATTTGTTGTTGACATCACAACTCAAGGAATGTCATAAGAATATTTTATTCTCACTATGAACCATGAATAAAATATTTCAATGTTCATGTGAAATGGCATTATTTTATATCAACTTTAAAAAATACAAAGTAAAATATATATATATATATATATAATATATATATATATATATATATATATATATAATATAAATTATTGCATAGACGCATTCTAGAGCTCAATATGAGCAAGATGTGTATCTAGTTTACAAATGCCCTTTTAAAATAAAAAAATACGATATTCTAAATATAAAAGCAATGTCAACTATAATGCATGTGATGACCATATTGTAAGTAATTGTGACTAAAGGGAATGGAAATAGACCATAAGAGGGAGTAGAAAGGGAAAAAAATCACAATTCTCAAATTAAAAGGCCTAAAAATGAAAGCCCAATGTTTCCCTTAAACTCAAGCAATATGCGATGTGAATAACCAAAGATAAATCGAAAGAGGTTTCTCAAAATGGATCAAAACTATCTTGCCAACACCTCCCCAATTGTCATAATAGGGGTATATTTCACATATATCATCTTACTCATCGCTTAAAATTAATATATTACATTTATAATACTTGTCAACCTAGTTTACATTTGAGAGTTATGGGTTGTGGAACACTACACATAACAAGTAAAAAAACTAACCAAGTCATAATAGAACAAAACCATCTATAATCATAACCCAAGGATGATAAAACCCACTCAAAACAATAGTAGTAGTTGTTGCCACTTCTAGATAAGTTGGTAGCCATTGAAATGCGCATGGATTAAACTTAGAACACCAACGCAAGCTACTCATGAGCCATTTGTTTCCCCAATTAGTCATCTCCAATACTATCTGATATTGTTGCAACTCTCAACCCTATTGCTCTTGTGGCCTTGGTGTCCTACCAAGTATTTAAATCTTCATAGTTTCCTCCAATTTCACCTCCTCGGGTCCTCCTTATCCATGCCAATCCAAGAACCAACTTTCTTACGATACCTACTCAAGTTGATATAACAGATCTTTTATTAAATCCAAATCAGCCATGAGATTGCAAACAAACGTAATTAGTAGACCTTCAATTATGGGATAGTAAAAAAAAAAAAAACACTCATATTTAATACTTGCATCACTCTTTTTATCTTATACAGATGTGAAGTTTATGGAAAAATTATCTTTAGAGAATATATAAGAAGTATAGATTAAATAAAAAATAATTTAATAACATATAATCTGAATATTAAAAGTATACACCCTATCATTGTCCTCGGGGTAGATCAACTAGCGATGGTCGTGAAAGTGAAATTTTTTGTTCTAAGAGGTTTTAGGTTCAAATCCCCCAAGTTTACCTATGGGTCGCATGTTGGGGGTGGCATCGACCTCGTGTCATGCAAGTATAAGGCTCACCTAGTTGCTCATTCCTCTAGATACAAAAAAAAAAAATACACCGTATCTTGTCGTCCTCATAGAAGAAAGCCTCTCTTCCATTGAGTGTGTGCCTAATATGTTTTGCCTAATTATTTGAGACTAATGACATTGTCCTTTTGAAGATTCAATGCCAACCTTCTAACTAAGTTATGAACTTCCAACAAATCGATCCTTTGATTCTATTGAATCAACAAACTCATAATGTCATGATGCTACATGATACAATGGTGTTCCAATTCATTGAACTTAGAGTAGGATCACAAAAGTTCTTCCTATTAAAATGAATTAGTCTTTGTAACTTCTCAAAATTATTTTGAATTCATTGATATTGCTTTTGTCCATGTTGGGATGATTTTCTATCCAATAGAGATGACCTCAATCCCTAATGAAGAAATTGTTTTCTGGTTCTTGCTTTGAAAGAGAAGCCTTTTTTGGACCTGTACAATAGGAAAGATCTTGAATAGGGTTAAGGAAAAACTTATATACTTCCATGAATTTTCATTAAAAGTTTTAGTAGTTCCTGAATCTAATGATGAATTCCAAATAAAACCGAACTAAAAATACTTACAACTATTTGAATACAAGAAATAGTAAGAGTTATGATAAACTAGTGACGCCTAAGGATAAATATCTATTGTTATGATTATTTGTCCACAAGAATTTTGAAGTAGCCTTCCCTAATTGTTGCCTAATGATTCTACATTTAAGAAGATACAAATGAAGGATGAAAAGACCACGAGGTTAGAAAACTCAATAGATTTGACAAATGGAAATAAGTGACTAAGAGAATGGAGCAAATTAGTCTAATACGGACAAACTCCTTCACATAAATTTTATCATACCAATCAAGTGATGCGTCTACCCCAAAAAGGAAAAAATATTTGTTTATGAAAGGGAATCGAGAGTGAAGAATCATTGAATGTAGATATACATTATATAAGTTTCTGTTAATTCCCCAAAATCTATAGAGTCCTTAAACCAAATATTTACAAACGTAGTTGAGACCCGAGCTTGCATATACAAAGTTGATGGGAGGTACAAGAAAATTAGTAAGCATACCAAGGTTATTATCCCCACCGCAACTAGGATTTACTATTGATCTAAAATTTAAAAAATTGAAGGTTTCTTGAAAAAGTCTACAACCTAGTTTATATCTTTTGGGCAATGGATCAAAATTTCAAAAGCAAATAAACTTAATAATTTTAGTTAATTCTTGGAGACATAACCAAAGAAAAATAGACAACATGAAACATCACAAAATGACAATTTGATGATGGAGTCCCCTCCTAGGCTACATCCTCGGATCCAGCTTTCAATGTTGTCCCTTTATATTATATGCTCAAAATACCAATTACATGAACATACAATGCTCAAATCAGAAAAATAATGTTTCCACTGTGTTCAAGACACCCAAAAACCCCTGCATAGGCTCTTCTTTGACTAAAAAAGGATGAAAAATGGCTAAGTTAGTCCTCCTTCTCCATTTCTCTCCTATTTGTCATGTAAATTCACAAAACTGGAAAAACTAAAAATGGTTTCCTACTTTGGCAGAACTATTAAGCAACAATCTAGAAGGGGGACGACGGAGATTCTGTTAGAATTGATGCATTTTTTCAAGTACTTGGTCAAGAACCCGCAGTCCAACTTCCACCCTTTTCTTCACTCATATGGTAGATAATGTGGCTAGGGGCGTAGGACAGAAACCACACACACACTAACACTCTGCCCTTGGCCTTGTTGTATGCCATGTGGCTATACATTGGTCCACATGTCAATACCCTGCTACAAGCCCTCTGCCAACAATTCCAAGGTTTTGAACATAACCGAGGCCAGGGCATCTTGCCCCACCCCTTTCATCACTCCTATGGTTACACCACCACCATGTGACTTGGGGTTGGGGCCATGTGCCTTGCCCCCTCTCGCCAACCCACCAACATTTTGAAATTTAAATAAAAACTCACCATGTTGTATAAAAAAACACAATGTGTGATCCAATGGTATGACAGTCAGTTGATGAGGTCATGGGGTCGAATCTTGCTAGGTCAGTTAGTCGTCCCAATAATATTTTGCACAAATTTCAAGGGCCACGTGGCGCCTCCTAATTGGTCAAGTGAAAACACAATAAACAATCAAAATCTGCCAATTTAACCTATACGACCTACCATGTGTCAGCTCAGGTTTGATTGTCTGACCATCATACCTTCCCAGTCAGCCTATTGATGTCAGTGCCATGTCACTAGACGGCCTTCCTAGCTAGTAGCCTAATCAACCCTACAACTTGATTTTTTAGATATTTTCCAAAAACTTCAAAACATGATAACTTTCACATATGTTGTCGAATTGATGTGATTCAAGCGTCGTGCCAATCAGAACGAAGAAATCTACGATTTGGCACTATTTTTTTTAGAGGATTTCAGCATTTTGATTTTTAATAATATTTTTGTTCCCCTGGATCATTCCTCCCCACTAGAAACTTTTGGACCATTGAAATCTTAATTTTACTCAACAATTAAAGGTGGGTATAACTCCCTCACTTTCCCAAGCCTAATTCACCTTCCTCTACTTGGATTTGTACCTTTGAGCCCCACTCGAAGGTCTCCACATTGCCTTTGTGCGATGTCCTTATTCTCTTATAAAAATTGAGTCTTCCTGCAACTCATCTAAATATTTAGGAGAAAAATATTCTATAGATGGAATTTGAACATTCTCTTCCTAAGCATCAATCATTGGAGACCCATACATTCTGAAGTTTTCCACATTCGCAATAGAATAAATTTGCATGTAAGGTGGCAAATCTAGTCAGAAAGCATTGTTACCAATCTTTTCCAAGATTCTAAAAGGACCATATCTTATTGGCTTGATATTTTTACCTTAACCTTGAAGTATTTCCTTGTTGATATACAACCAAACTTGATCTCCTACATGCAAATCATGATCAACTCAATCATTTTCATGCCTTGCTTTGTACATTTCTTTGCTTTTCTCAAGCTATTCTTGTACTCTTGGACGCACTAGTTGAATTTGTTCAATGAAGTGCTTGGCCTTGTCCACATCACAATGTCCATTTGTTACAATATATTTACCCCAGATGAAATCCAAAGGATACTTTAGCAAATAACCTAAACAAGCTTCAAATGGAGATACCTGTGTAGATGAATGCTTGACACAATTGTAGGCATATTGGATGTAAGGCAAATGCTTATCCCAAAGTTTAGGATGCTTGCCACAATATCCACAAAGAAGATGCAATATTGTTATCTTTACCACATCTTTTTGGGAGTCATTTTGTGGATGAAATATTGTGCTCATCTTCAACTTCGTGTCCATGAGTTCACATAAACTTTACCAAAACATCCCAATAAATCGAGAATCTTGATAAAACATAATACAAGTGTTTAACCCAAAGCGAACCCATCAAATTTTACATGTTTTGTAATGACCCTGATGTGAAAAAGCTCAATTCTTTCTTTATCATTTTGAGACTCAATAGGCTTACTAGAAGAGCTAGTAATTGCATATGAAGCTTTACCTTTAATTCCCATGGATCTGATTCTTGTTTCATCACCTGAATCAGATCTTAGATCTTGCTGAGTTGTAGTAGCAATATTTCGTTTCCCCTTGTTATTGAACTTCTTTGGTCTCATTTTTGGATGTAATTTCCAAAAGTTGGTCTCCATCATGGCCTTCTTTTGAAAAATGTTTACAGGTAAGTTTCTCTCCCTGTTTCTTGACTGTAGCATTCATTTTTCCTTTGCCTTTAAACTTTGCCTTTCCTTTATCTCCAGATTTGGATGGTTTCTTGTTAATATTTTCAGGAAAAAGCTTTCCTCTTGATCCTAAATGAGTTTCCTAAACACATAATTCATCTAGATTGGTGGGATTAAACTTAAGTATAGTATGTCTCAAATAAATATGTAATCCACCTATGTATTTAAGGAGAGTGTCATGTGAAGTCAAATCAACATCCAAGATTAAAGCTCTTCTTCTAAATTATTGTGTGTAACTTTGGACCCTTTGACCTTTAGCTTGTCTAAAATTTCCAATTCATAATTGTTTTTCACATATAAGCTAATGGATAAAATGGCCTTCTTAATGAAGCTATAAAATCATTCTAAGAAGAGATAATTTTACCACTTTTCTTCAAGTCTTCTTGGGTTCTGCCCTCCCACCAGACAAGGGTTTCATTTTCCAAACGAAGAGAAGGAACTTGGATCTTTCTAACATCATCCTTAATCTTTTGAATCCTGCAACATACTTCAATTTGACGAACCCAATTATCCAACTTTTTAGCATTTACTTCCCCATTGTACATAGGAAATTCATACTTGACATCAAGCTTAAGCAAAGGAGACCTAGGATGACCTTTTAGGGATTTAGGAGGAGTATTTCTAGGTATTAAAGGATTTGAAGAAGGAGGTGAGTATGGAGGTGAAGGAGGTGGTGGAGGTGGAGGCTTGCTCCCATTACCACCATTACCTTTTGATTGATTTTAAATTTCTCATTGCAACCTTTCTATCCTCTCATTATACAAGAATTTCACCATATCATACATATCATAGGAAGCCTTTCTAAAATCTATCTCATCCTCATACATCAGCACCTATCCTTCTTCATGTGTCATGACTACTAGAGTTTTTGGGGTTTCTGACCTCCTTAAACAAATTTAAGGGTTTGGGTCTTCATGTACTCCTTATCCTCTCTTCAACTTAGACCTTGAAATAATTCAAAAACACAGACAAAATAGTCAAGCCTTCAAAATAACAATGCTCTAATACCGAACTGGTCTAAAATTTAAAAATTTGAAGGTTTCTTGAAAATGTTTGCAAGCTAGTTTATGTCTTGTGGGAAATTGGTCAAAATTGCAAAACAAAATAAACTTAATAATTTTAGTTAAGTTTCACAGATATAACCAGATAAAAATAAACAACATGCAGTATCACAAAACAACAATTTGACGACGAAGTACACTCCTTTTGGGTTACGTATCTGGGTCTAGCTTTCAATGTTGGCCCTTTATATTATTTTCTCAAAATGTCAATTACATCAACATACAATGCTCAAATCACAAAAATAAGGTTTCCATTGTATCCATAACACCCAAAAACCCTTGTGTAGGCTCTTCTTGGGCTTAAAAAGGCTGAAAATGGCAAAGATAGGCCTCCTCCTCCATTTCTCTACTCTCTAACTTTCACATTCAAAAAATTGGAAAAACTGGAAACATTTTCCTCCTTTTGCATAATTGTTAGGTGATAGTCTGGCATGAGGTCAGCGGAGATTCCATCGAAATTGGTGCATTTTGTCAAGTACTTCATTGGGCACTCACAACCCAACTTCCAACATTTTCTTCAGTTATATGGGATAAAATGTGTTCATGGGTATTGGCTAGGGGCCACGCGCCCAATGACACTCTATCCTTAGTCATGTTGTATGCCATGTGGTCGCGGGCTGGGCAACGTGTCAGCCCTCTGCTCTAGACCCTCCATTGGTGGTTCCACAATTTTGAACATGACAAGGGCCATCTATTCTTGTCCCATCCCCTCCATCGCTCCTATAGTTACACCACCACCATGTGACTTGGGATTGGGGCCACGTCGTCGACCCCTTCCCACCAATGTGCCAACATTTGAAATTTAAATAAAAACCTACCACGTTGTATAACAAAACACAACATGTGGTCCAAGGGTATGACGATTAATTTGTAAAAGTGAGGTCGTGGAGTCGATTCCCATCGGGTCGGTTGGTCGAACAAACAATATTTTGCAAAAATCCTGAGGGCCACGTGGAATCTTCCCATTGGGCCTTGTGGCACCTCCTAATTTGTCGAGCCAAAACATAATAACTAATCAAAGTCTGCCAATTCAACCTGTATGCCCTGCCACATATCAGCATAGGATTGAATTGTCTGACCACCATACCTGCTGAGTCAACTTGTTGATGTCAATGCCACATGAATGTACGTCCTACCCAATCAGTACCCTAGACAACCCTACAAGTTGACTTTTTAGTTGCTTGCCAAAAACTTTAGAAAGCAATAACTTTCACATACGGTGTCAGATTGAGGTGATTCAAGTGACGTTGGAATTATAATGATGAGATCTATGATTTTGTGCCAATTTCAAGTGATTTTGAGCATATTTTTGTATCTCCTAGATCAACTATTGTCCAATTCTAACACCTACAAAATCCATTATCCCATTGACTAAAAACATAATATAATGGGATCCTTCCATTGTGAAAACCCAAATTAATGAACACGTGTAAGGTACTACAAATGATATTTCAATCTCCCAAATTGATGCAAATGGAATGACGAACCATCTACTCAGTCATGAAAGAACAACATAAGGGTTGCACTTTTCAAACAAAGAGAAGGAAGTTGGATCTTTGTAACATCATCCTCAATATTTTGAATCCTGCAACAAACTTCAATTTGACAAACCCAGTTATCCAACTTTTCAGCACTTACGTCCCCATTGTACATAGGCAATTCAAACTTGACATTAATCTTAAGCAAAGGAGAATGAGCATGTCATTTTAGAGATCTATGAGGAGTATGTCTAGGTGTTAAAGGAACTGAAGAAGGAGGTGAGTATGGAGGTGAAGGAGTTGGTAGAGGTGGAGGATTTCTCCCATCACCACCATCACCTTTTGGTTGATTTTAAATTTTTCCCAAAATATCATTAGGATAACAACATAGTTCTCCACAAATTATCTTTTTACTTAGAATCAAATTTCACAATGCTTATATGAATTTTTTGCACCTCAATTCCATAGAAAAGTAAAATTTTGAAATTTCATCTCCACATTTGGCCAAAAGTGTAACCCATTTTCATACATTCACCCATGTGTGTGTGTGTATGTAATATGTTGGTAAACATCCCTGTTTATATATCGATATAATATGTGTATGTAATCTCTTGTTCTTATGAAAGAGAATATATTGAGGAGACAAGTCGGTTAGTCAGTATTAGGATAAATGAACACAGAAAACAATGATTATGTAGAACCATATAAACAAGCCTAATTTAGTTGAGAAATCAAATGTCTTAAAACACCATATTTATTTTCAGAAATTGAACATAATTGCTTCTATTTGTAACAATAATAAGATACACATAAGAGTGATGATGGAAAATGAATAACAAAAATATAACTTTAAATATAGTGTGCGTTAAAATTCATGGACACCTCAAAACCAATCATCTAAGTTAATGAAAATTGAAGAAGAATCATAGACAATGTTTCGTGTACATGCTTTTCGCAATGAGAAACATATTTATTGTTTGAAAGAATTTGTCTCTCTTGATGATGACATTTTCTTTCAAAGTTCAAAATGTCAACTTTTTTAGACATTCTACTTACGAAAGATTTTCCACTAAGTTATCTCTAATATATATGGAAATACAATAATACTGTACATACTTTTTGTCACATCTCATCTATACATTATATTTATCATTATTGTTAATAAAGACCAAATTCAATATTATAAATTTGCATCCTCCCTCAAGATTAACAATTATCATTAATGATAATAAAGAGAAAATCCAATATTATACATTTGCATCCCCCCTCAAGATTAAATTAGGACTAAGAAAGGGGAATTATATTAATCCCCAATGAATATACTTTTTCTTAATCCCACTTAGTGAACAATGAAGGGACATAATAAGAATTTCCACATATAAGGTTAATATCTTGTGCAGATTTGGTGAAGATTGAAGAAATTTAGAGTTCCAATGGGAAGATAACTTTTTTTCCAATTCGAAAATATATATCATATGGTGAAAAAGTGAATTTGAATGTCAACACATACACATACATTAGGCATTTGTTTCAATTTTATGTGGAAATTGGATAAACTTCTCATGATTTCAAGATTCAGGGAAAATATCAAATAACCAATTTTCAATTATGATAAAAGCTGAAGATCATGGTTTTTAGCCAATGATTTTGGTCTTTTTTCATGCACTATGATAAGCATAGACATTTTTGACATAAAAATGCATATTTGTATGCAAAGAAATAGTGAAATTGTAATGAGTGTGAACCTATAAGATCAATAGTTCTATGTATAAAAAGTGAGGACAATCTTTTGAATCACCATTAATTAGTAGGTCATGATAGGTCTATTGCATTTCAGCCCTTGGTCAAAACGAATTATGATTTCTTAAATAGATGGAAATATTATAATATTTTAAATCTCATTTTGTAATCCTATGGCCCATAAAAAGTAGTCTTGGTAGTCTTATTTTGTGAATCACTAAGTTATGTTTATGGTATCGCTAAAATAGTATATGGTGGTTTTGAACATCGTTATAAATATTATAGATATGGGGTAAGAGAGCTTGCCAATTTTCTATATTAGTTTTGATGTAAAATGATTTTAATATATTGAAAATACAATATATCATTTTTGTTAATATTTTATACACTTATGCAACATGGTAATAGCAAGAAGAAAAATTAGTTGTGCTTATTCAAAAAAATTTAGAATCAAGAATAATATATAAGGGAGAATAAATGATGGCTCTTAATATTTCACAGTCTTTCTAGCTCTCCTATTACAATAGCATCCAGGTATTCACCCAATTATTGAGTAAGCCTTTCTAATCCTAGTGCTTGTCTCATTCTTAGACATAATCACAAGTTGATGACAATTAGTGACAATGGGGTTACTTGGAAGCTTCGAGAGAATGAGAGAGTGATATATATATATATATATAAATATAAATATATAAATAAAGGATTAAATTAAGCTTATGCAAAATAATTAGAGCTAATATAACATGTTCTTAGTTCATAGTAATTGTGAGGATTCAAAATTAAGCTAAGAGCAAGTAAAAATATATTTATGATTCCACTATTTTGTATTGTCATTTGTGTGCAATTATGTTGGTAATATTGGAATTTTTTTTATGAATAAATTTTATAAACTTTAAAATCTTACACAATTATTTTAATTTATAACAAACAACACATTCCCCACTACTTTAAAGATGATATATTTCGAAACATGATATTTTTAATCGCATAAACTTAATACATTTTCATTTCATATATATTTTTTTCCAATAATATAACTAAATATATATTTATTTTAATTTAATGAATAATTATTTTACCATAATTATATAATATTATTGATTTATATACCATTAATTTTCCACTATTTGTTAATTATATTTTAATTAAAAAATATTATTAATTTTTATTATTATTATAATTATTTTAATTTTCATATCATTTAATTTTACATTTTCTTATTAATATATATATATTACTTCAGTGATTCTCTCTGTAGCCTGTTCTAATTTTTCTTTCCCCTATGCATTTTTTTACTTGCAATGGCATATAACTAGGCGGAGCTTTACGTGCTGCTTTATTCTCCAATCTGGTTTTTGAACTAACTTTTTTATACACACTTTTAAAAATTGTAAAATAATATATAATTTTACACTTCAAAATTTAAACATAACTGATACTTAAACATAAATATAGTATCGCGATACAGTAACACGACCTCTGCACCATTTTTATGCTTATCTATTATTGCAGTTGATACGGTTTAAGTTGCAATCATTAGATTCAGCCTCTGCAAAGATAGCACCAAAGAAAGAATAGACTATGGTATTTTATCTCGTATATTACAACGGAACAGGTAGCATTGATGGCAATAAGCTGGTCTTTCTTCAATCACAACTATTGGGTCTCGCTTTCGAACTGCTACAACCCGTGCTTCCTTCTCCCCTTCAGCAATCTTTGCTCCTGCCGAAGCATAGTTTAGAAGAATTTCTAACATGGTTACATAGCAAGCACATTTCATAAAACTTAAGGGTTTGGGTCTTCAGGCACTCCTTATCCTCCCTTCAACTTAGACCTTGAAATAATTCAAAAACACAGACAAAATAGTCAAGCCTTCAAAATAACAATGCTCTAATACCAAACTGGTCTAAAATTTAAAAATTTGAAGGTTTCTTGAAAATATTTGCAAGCTAGTTTATGTCTTGTGGGAAATTGGTCAAAATTGCAAAACAAAATAAACTTAATAATTTTAGTTAAGTTTCACAGATATAACCAGATAAAAATAAACAACATGCAGTGTCACAAAACAACAATTTGACGACGAAGTACACTCCTTTTGGGTCACGTATCTGGGTCTAGCTTTCAATGTTGGCCATTTATATTATTTTCTCAAAATGTCAATTACATCAACATACAATGCTCAAATCACAAAAATAAGGTTTCCATTGTATCCATAACACCCAAAAACCCTTGTGTAGGCTCTTCTTGGGCTTAAAAAGGCTGAAAATGGCAAAGATAGGCCTCCTCCTCCATTTCTCTACTCTCTAACTTTCACATTCAAAAAATTGGAAAAACTGGAAACATTTTCCTCCTTTTGCATAATTATTAGGTGATAGTCTGGCATGAGGTCAGCGGAGATTCCATCGAAATTGGTGCATTTTGTCAAGTACTTCATTGGGCACTCACAACCCAACTTACAACATTTTCTTCAGTTATATGGAATAAAATGTGTTCATGGGTATTGGCTAGGGGCCACGCGCCCAATGACACTCTATCCTTAGTCATGTTGTATGCCATGTGGTCGCGGGCTGGGCGACGTGTCAACCCTCTGCTCTAGACCCTCCATTGGTGGTTCCACGATTTTGAACATGACAAGGGCCATCTATTCTTGTCCCATCCCCTCCATCGCTCCTATAGTTACACCACCACCATGTGACTTGGGATTGGGGCCACATCGTCGACCCCTTCCCACCAATGTGTCAACATTTGAAATTTAAATAAAAGCCTACCACGTTGTATAACAAAACACAACATGTGGTCCAAGGGTATGACGATTAATTTGTAAAAGTGAGGTCGTGGAGTTGATTCCCATCGGGTCGGTTGGTCGAACAAACAATATTTTGAAAAAATCCCGAGGGCCACGTGGAATCTTCCCATTGGGCCTTGTGGCACCTCCTAATTTGTCGAGCCAAAACATAATAACTAATCAAAGTCTGCCAATTCAACCTGTATGCCCTGCCACATATCAGCACAAGATTGAATTGTCTGACCACCATACCTGCTGAGTCAACTTGTTGATGTCAATGCCACATGAATGTACGTCCTACCCAATCAGTACCCTAGACAACCCTACAAGTTGACTTTTTAGTTGCTTGCCAAAAACTTTAGAAAGCAATAACTTTCACATACGGTGTCAGATTGAGGTGATTCAAGTGACGTTGGAATTATAATGATGAGATCTATGATTTTGTGCCAATTTTGAGTGATCTTGAGCATATTTTTTTATCTCCTAGATCAACTATTGTCCAATTCTAACACCTACAAAATCCATTATCCCATTGACTAAAAACATAATATAATGGGATCCTTCCATTGTGAAAACCCAAATTAATGAACACGTGTAAGGTACTACAAATGATATTTCAATCTCCCAAATTGATGCAAATGGAATGACGAACCATCTACTCAGTCATGAGAGAACAACATAAGGGTTGCACTTTTCAAACAAAGAGAAGGAAGTTGGATCTTTGTAACATCATCCTCAATATTTTGAATCCTGCAACAAACTTCAATTTGACAAACCCAGTTATCCAACTTTTCAGCACTTACATCCCCATTGTACATAGGCAATTCAAACTTGACATTAATCTTAAGCAAAGGAGAATGAGCATGTCATTTTAGAGATCTATGAGGAGTATGTCTAGGTGTTAAAGGAACTGAAGAAGGAGGTGAGTATGGAGGTGAAGGAGTTGGTAGAGGTGGAGGATTTCTCCCATCACCACCATTACCTTTTGGTTGATTTTAAATTTTTCCCAAAATATCATTAGGATAACAACATAGTTCTCCACAAATTATCTTTTTACTTAGAATCAAATTTCACAATGCTTATATGAATTTTTTGCACCTCAATTCCATAGAAAAGTAAAATTTTGAAATTTCATCTCCACATTTGGCCAAAAGTGTAACCCATTTTCATACATTCACCCATGTGTGTGTGTGTATGTAATATGTTGGTAAACATACCTGTTTATATATCGATATAATATGTGTATGTAATCTCTTGTTCTTATGAAAGAGAATATATTGAGGAGACAAGTAGGTTAGTCAGTATTAGGATAAATGAACACAGAAAACAATGATTATGTAGAACCATATAAACAAGCCTAATTTAGTTGAGAAATCAAATGTCTTAAAACACCATATTTATTTTCAGAAATTGAACATAATTGCTTCTATTTGTAACAATAATAAGATACACATAAGAGTGACGATGGAAAATGAATAACAAAAATATAACTTTAAATATAGTGTGCGATAAAATTCATGGACACCTCAAAACCAATCATCTAAGTTAATGAAAATTGAAGAAGAATCATAGACAATGTTTCTTGTACATGCTTTTCACAATGAGAAACATATTTATTGTTTGAAAGAATTTGTCTCTCTTGATGATGACATTTTCTTTCAAAGTTCAAAATGTCAACTTTTTTAGGCATTCTACTTACGAAAGATTTTCCACTAAGTTATCTCTAATATATATGGAAATACAATAATACTGTACATACTTTTTGTCACATCTCATCTATACATTATATTTATCATTATTGTTAATAAAGACCAAATTCAATATTATAAATTTTCATCCTCCCTCAAGATTAACAATTATCATTAATGATAATAAAGAGAAAATCCAATATTATACATTTGCATCCCCCCTCAAGATTAAATTAGGACTAAGAAAGGGGAATTATATTAATCCCCAATGAATATACTTTTTCTTAATCCCACTTAGTGAACAATGAAGGGACATAATAAGAATTTCCACATATAAGGTTAATATCTTGTGCAGATTTGGTGAAGATTGAAGAAATTTAGAGTTCCAATGGGAAGATAGCTTTTTTTCCAATTGGAAAATATATATCATATGGTGAAAAAGTGAATTTGAATGTCAACACATACACATACATTAGGCATTTGTTTCAATTTTATGTGGAAATTGGATAAACTTCTCATGATTTCAAGATTCGGGGAAAATATCAAATAACCAATTTTCAATTATGATAAAAGCTGAAGATCATGGTTTTTAGCCAATGATTTTGGTCTTTTTTCATGCACTATGATAAGAATAGACATTTTTGACATAAAAATGCATATTTGTATGCAAAGAAATAGTGAAATTGTAATGAGTGTGAACCTATAAGATCAAGAGTTCTATGTATAAAAAGTGAGGACAATCTTTTGAATCACCATTAATTAGTAGGTCATGATAGGTCTATTGCATTTCAGCCCTTGGTCAAAACGAATTATGATTTCTTAAATAGATGGAAATATTATAATATTTTAAATCTCATTTTGTAATCCTATGGCCCTTAAAAAGTAGTCTTGGTAGTCTTATTTTGTGAATCACTAAGTTATGTTTATGGTATCGCTAAAATAGTATATGGTGGTTTTGAACATCGTTATAAATATTATAGATATGGGGTAAGAGAGCTTGCCAATTTTCTATATTAGTTTTGATGTAAAATGATTTTAATATATTGAAAATACAATATATCATTTTTGTTAATATTTTATACACTTATGCAACATGGTAATAGCAAGAAGAAAAATTAGTTGTGCTTATTCAAAAAAATTTAGAATCAAGAATAATATATAAGGGAGAATAAATGATGGCTCTTAATATTTCACAGTCTTTCTAGCTCTCCTATTACAATAGCATCCAGGTATTCACCCAATTATTGAGTAAGCCTTTCTAATCCTAGTGCTTGTCTCATTCTTAGACATAATCACAAGTTGATGACAATTAGTGACAATGGGGTTACTTGGAAGCTTCGAGAGAATGAGAGAGTGATATATATATATATATATAAATATAAATATATAAATAAAGGATTAAATTAAGCTTATGCAAAATAATTAGAGCTAATATAACATGTTCTTAGTTCATAGTAATTGTGAGGATTCAAAATTAAGCTAAGAGCAAGTAAAAATATATTTATGATTCCATTATTTTGTATTGTCATTTGTGTGCAATTATGTTGGTAATATTGGAATTTTTTTTATGAATAAATTTTATAAACTTTAAAATCTTACACAATTATTTTAATTTATAACAAACAACACATTCCCCACTACTTTAAAGATGATATATTTCGAAACATGATATTTTTAATCGCATAAACTTAATACATTTTCATTTCATATATATTTTTTTCCAATAATATAACTAAATATATATTTATTTTAATTTAATGAATAATTATTTTACCATAATTATATAATATTATTGATTTATATACCATTAATTTTCCACTATTTGTTAATTATATTTTAATTAAAAAATATTATTAATTTTTATTATTATTTATAATTATTTTAATTTTCATATCATTTAATTTTGCATTTTCTTATTAATATATATATTACTTCAGTGATTCTCTCTGTAGCCTATTCTATTTTTTCTTTCCCCTATGCATTTTTTTACTTGCAATGGCATATAACTAGGGAGTTGTCTATAATGCGACTTTTTGGAGATTCCGGTGACGGAATCCGGAGGAAGAAATGAGGTTAAATCTTGATTTTTAGCAGTTAAAATGGTTTTTTAACTGCATATTTGGATTCAGCGCCCTAGAAAACCCCTGGGAGCCATTGATTGTGCAAAAACTAGCTATCAAACTTGGGATTCAAATGAATTGCTGCCGGATTTTGACGGGAAAAATCCGCTAGAAAAGCTTTCGAAAAGTCGCGTTATATACTACTGCTATAACTAGGCGGAACTTTACGTGCTGCTTTATTCTCCAATCTGGTTTTTGAACTAACTTTTTTATACACACTTTTAAAAATTGTAAAATAATATATAATTTTACACTTCAAAATTTAAACATAACTGATACTTAAACATAAATATAGTATCGCGATACAGTAACACGACCTCTGCACCATTTTTATGCTTATCTATTATTGCAGTTGATACGGTTTAAGTTGCAATCATTAGATTCAGCCTCTGCAAAGATAGCACCAAAGAAAGAATAGACTATGGTATTTTATCTCGTATATTACAACGGAACAGGTAGCATTGATGGCAATAAGCTGGTCTTTCTTCAATCACAACTATTGGGTCTCGCTTTCGAACTGCTACAACCCGTGCTTCCTTCTCCCCTTCAGCAATCTTTGCTCCTGCCGAAGCATAGTTTAGAAGAATTTCTAACATGGTTACATAGCAAGCACATTTCCAAAAATATAAAAGATATATATGATATTTCAATTTGCAAACTACAGTTAGAATATACTTTCACTCAAACATGTTTAAATATAGGGAACGTGGGCACACTATTTGCATCTTATTAACATTGTATTTGTGTCATGACATTGTCTCATTAGCATCTAATCAACATAATCCTTTTCAATCTCGCACTAGCATTTATCTCACATCTTGTTACTATCGAACTAGCATCTCATTATGTTGTTATAGACTCATTTGTGTCAAACTAACGTGTCTTATCTTCTTGCTAGCTTCCACTTATAGTGGACGCAAGTAAGTTGGGTCAATGGATTAGAAGGTTAGGAAGATTAATGAGGTGCATCAGAGGTTAGGTGGTTTAGGTGGGTTAGTGTATTATATGAGTTTGAATGGTTATATATGTTGTTGGAGTAAATTAGGTAGGTATGATAGGTCACCACGGTAGGTCATCTATGCTTTCGGGTAGGTTATCAATAATTATTATCTCTATATATTCTTTGTATTAGGAGAGTAATTATTATTTCTATATATTCTTTGTATTAGGAGAGTATCATTATTGGTTTGGAGTGATGAATAGCCTTTGGCTTCCTTTTCTTGTCACTAGTTGAGATCATATCTTTAACTGGGTTTATTATTTCATTTAGTTGATATTCCTTAAGATCTTGCACACTTGTATTGTGAGGTTGTTTTCTTTATCTAAATCTATTTAAACTTTAATTTGGATTAATGAAAGACTAACTTAAGTTTTCAATTGATAATTTTTATAAAAATTCAACTCATGGGTGGGATTTCCCATTCATTGATGAAAAACATGTGCCTCTATAGTTGGTGGATCTATCTCAACTACAACGATCTCAGCTACAACAATCTCTTTCAACTTGACTAAGAGCTAATGATATTCCCATCCTTGACAAAAATTGTTCATGCAATGTCTAAGTAATTAACGGAGCAAGTAATTGGTCTTCATCTTAGGATTTATTTTCATTCCACACAGTATTCGATTTATTTCAAATAAGGGAACTCCAAGCTACACAAGTGCAATTTAATCTATGGTTCAAGCTATGAAATCTGTTTCCATATCGATTTTGAAAGATTTACCCTCTTCTTTGGCTTGTCTTCAGACCCCTCAACATGGGTATAACATGGTCATCTCAATTATTTGTACCCTCAAATTCTTAATTCAGTTTGGCCCTCTTCTTCATATAATTCATTATTTCCAAAGTAGACTGTGTATACTTATGGAACTTTGAGTAGTACCTTATCAAACCATTACAGTTCGATTTTATGTGGATTCCTCATTATTATGTTTTCTCTATTGTTTGCAACAATACAATGGCTTGATACTTCACATATGTCTTGGAAGGCCCCTACAACTTGCACCACCTTTAGAGACCATGTCAAAGGAGCATGTAATGTACTTTCATTTTATTGGGAGCGTTGTGCTTGTTTTACTACTTTTTTTGTTCAAGGTTTTACTAAAAGACTTGGACAATTTCATTCTCACAAGTTATTTTTTGATTCTTTGAATAATTCCATTATCAACTTTATTCGAATCAATGCGGAAGTAAAATCAATACATATTTCGAAGATTACATTTGATATTTGGTTCATTGTAATAGAGATGATTTGCATTTAACCCACAATTCATTTTTAATAGTTCAAGATCTCCATATTTGAAATCATTCACCAACATTTTGGGCTTTGTAACACTACACTACCTTGAGTAGTTAATTTTCCCAATTCTTATGTATTTTTCTTACAACCTTTCTTTGGTAGCTGTGACTCCAAGAGTTTACTTGTCTTCTTTTGGTAGTTTCACAAGTACTGAAAATCTCACCACAAGATTTTTCTGGGAGTATATTGTACTTGATTGGCCTTGTCATTTTGAACGCATTCATTTGCATGCTCTTTTGTCCATTTAGCAACTTCTTATATATTGATGGCTTCTCCATGGTTGTGTTTGTTACATCTATATATGTAATTATTTTGAAATTAGGTTTCAATTTTTTTAATTTAATTATTAATAATTATTAAGTAAATAATGAGAATTTTCCAAAAACAAAATATTATTAACAATTATCATAAATACAAAGTTAACATTATTTTATTAAATTGGTAAATAAAAATTTATTAGCATATTAAATTAATTTTGTTCTTTTTAGATAAATGGTGTTTATTACACTATGATTTAAGCTAATATAGGCCAGAAACCATGTAATTAATCTCAGGTTAGAATTTATATTTTCTTATTAAGTGCTTGAGTAGACTAAAGCAATATCAACCAAATTGAAAAATTACTTTTCACAAAAATTAAAATGGACACACTATCAACCATCACATGTAGTTTTTCACGTGCAAAACGTCGATGACACAAAATCCCCGGCGTTTAAAATAGTCAATGACAGCCGTTTTCAGTTGAAATTTCAACCACAGTCCATATTTTGTAAATGTCAATTATTTTCTGTGTATAGTTCAATGAAGTTCACCTTCCTTGAATGAACAGGTCTGCTTGTAGTTTCTGTTGAAAAAAAGGTCTACTTGTAATTCGTCGAACTTATCTCGATTGAAGGTTCTATGGGACTGTCGACGTGGCCAGCTCTCAATCTGGTAAAGTCAGAAACTTCTGAAAATTTTGCAATTGCAAACTCTTCGCCGCCATGTGCATTTTCAATATACCTCAGTCTGTATAGTATCCAGATGGATGGATCTTAATCCCACATCCAATATTTATGGATTTCTTTTTAAACTAAGTTTAAATTTTGAATTGCAAAATTTGAATTTGAATTTTCCCGGCCATCGCTAATTTTGAACTGAATGAATTTGGAAGGAGCTCGGTAATTTGAATGCATTTGGAAGGAGCCATTTCAGATATGTAGGCAAGGACCAGTGAGGCGGACCATGGCAGAAGGATTTGTTGTCTTTTCTTTGAGACGCTTAAGTAGGAACGATTCACCTTCCTATGTGGCTACTCTATTCGTTGTTGTCATATTTCCACATAGCGTTTGCACCAAAATTATTTTTTGCGTGGCATAAAATGTTTGAATACATGTGCAGTTGATATCCATAAAATGTTTGAATACATTGTGCAGTTGATATCACCAATCGACAAATTAGCCATGTTGCTAAACAAAATTGAAGTTGGTTCCTTTTATGCGCTCAAGTTCATATTCATTCCTACAGTGTGCCCACGTTCCCTATAATTTAACCAGGAGGCTTATGGAAAGTATGACAAGGAGGTGAACTTCATTGAATTATAGACAGAAAATAATTGAATTTTACCAAACTGTGGATTGTGGTTGAAAGTTTCAACGGAAAATGGCTGTCATTGACTATTTTAAACGCCAGGGACTTTGTGTCATCGACGTTTTTATACGTGAAAAACTACATGTGATGGTTGATTGTGTGTCCATTTTAATTTTTGTGAAAAAGTAATTTTTCAAATTTTGTTGATTATTGCTTTAGTTTACTAAAGCACTCGTAAGAAAATATAAAATTCTTAACCATGAGATTAATTACATGAGTTTTGCTATATTATTGGGGTTTAATATGATAGCATATAAATATAATTTATCTACAAAGAACATAATTAATTTAATAGAGCTAATTATTTTTTATTAAGCAATGTAATTAGAAGTATAAAGAATAATTATTTTTAGATAAATCTTTAACTGTATTTTTTGATTATTGCTAATAATATTTGTTTTTTTGGAAATTCTCACCATTTACTTAATAATTATTAATAATTAAGTTAAAATTTTTGAAAATTAATTTCAAAATAATTACAAATATATATGTGACAAACACAACCATGTAATGGTTGGTAACAATAGAGTAGTCATCAATATACAACAAGTTGCTAAATGGACAAAAGAGCATGCAAATGAATGTGTTCAAAAGGACAAGGCCAATGAAGTGCAATATACTCCCAGGAAAATCTTGTGGGGATATTTTTAGTACTTGTGAAGCTATCAAAAGAAGACACGTAAACTCTTGGAGTCACAGATACCAAGGCAAGGTTGTAAGGAAAATACAAAAGAATTGGGAAAATTAATTGCTCAAGGAAGTGTAGTGTTACAAATCCCAAAATGTTGGTGAATGATTTCAAATATGGACATCTTGAACTATTAAAAACGAATTTCACGTTAAATGCAGAAAATCTCTATTCCAATGAACCAAATATCAAATGTAATCTTCGAAATATGCATTATTGATTCAAATAAAGTTGATAATGGAATTATTCAAAGAATTAAAAATTAACTTCTAAGAATGAAATTTTCCAAGTACTTTAGTGAAAACTTGAAAAAAAAAGGTAGTAAAACAAGCACAACACTTCCAATAAGATGAAAGTACATTTCATGCTCCTTTGACATGGTCTCTAAAGGTGGTGCAAATTGTAGGGGCCTTCCAGGACATATGTGAAGTATCAAGCCATTGTATTGTTGTGAACAATAGAGGAAACATAATAATGAGGAATCCACATAAAACCGAACTGTATGGTTTGATAAGGTACTACTCAATGTTCCATAAGTATACACACTCTACTTTGGAAATAATGAATTATATGGAGAAGAGGGGTAAACTAAATGAAGAATTGGAGGGTACACATAATTGAGATGAGCATGTTATACCCATGTTGAGGGTTTTGAAGACAAGTAAAAGAAGAGCGTAAATCTTTCAAAATCGATATGAAAAGATATTTCATAGCTTGAAACATAGATTGAATTGCACTTGTGTAGCTTGGAGTGCCCTTATTTGAAATAAATCGAAAACTACGTGCTATGGATATAAATCCTAAGATGAAGACCACTTACTTGGTCCGTTAATTACTTAGATATTGCATGAACATTTTTTGTCAAGGATGAGAATACCATTAGATCTGAGTCAAGTTCAAAGAGATTGTTGTAGCTGAGATCGTTGTAGTTGAGATAGATCCACCAACTATAGAGGCACATTTTTTGCATGAATGAATGGGAAATCCCACCCACGAGTTGAGTTTTTATAAAAATTAGTAATTGAAAACTTAGGTTAGTCTTTCATTAAGCCAAATGAAAGCTTAAATAGCTTTAGATAAAGAAAACAACCTCATAATACTAGTGTGCAAGTTCTTAAGGAATATCAACTAGATGAAATAATAAACTGAGTCAAAGATATGATCTCAAGTAGTGACGAGAATAGGAAACTAAAGGCTATTCATCACTCCAAACCAATAATGATACTCTCCTAATACAAAGAATATATATAGATAATAATTATCGATAACCTACCCCGAAAGCATAGATGACCTACCCTAGTGACCTATCACACCTACCTTATCTACTCCAATAACATATATACCCATTCAAACTCATATAACACACTAACCCACCTAAACCACCTAACTTCTGATGCACCTCATTAATCTTCCTAACCTTCTAATCCATTGGCCCATATGATGTACCAACTATCTAACCCATATAACCTATCCAACCCACTAACCTACCTGATACGTTCAACCCACATAACCATGTTGACCTAACTTACTTGGGTCCATTATAAGTGGAAGCTAGCATGAAGATAAGACACATTATTTTGACACTAGTGGGTATATAACAACACAATGAGATGCTAGTTCGATAGTAACAAGATATGAGTTAAATCGCAGTGTGAGATTGAAAGGGATTATGTTGATTGGATGCTAATGAGTCAATCTCATGACACAAATACAATGATAATAAGATGCAAATTGACTATAATTAGTATTTTAAAAGGGATATAAGAACATATAAATTGATCCAAGAGGATGGAAAAAAGGGTTCCCAAGTAAGACATAGAAAATAACTCCATCTATGCGTTTTCCCAATTCGAGCACTAGGATGTAAAAGAAGGCAGATAGATAATATATTATAGTAGTGACAACATTTCCATGCAATATAATGTGGTTAAATATAGAGCTAATGATATTATATTTTTAATACAACAACTGAAGGAACAAAAAGAAAAAGAAAAATTCCTAACAAATGACATGATAACTTTAAGAACATATATTCTTAAGAGAAATCATTGCAAAATACTACTAAAACAATGCTTATCGCAGCTAATGTTTTCATTTTCCTAGTACAATGAATGTTAGCATTATGGGACAAAATAGTGGATAAACACATTAAGATATGAAATTTGAAGTAGAAACTATTGGGGAACCAAAAAACATGATAATTGAGGTATCATATGAAGATAAATATCCTCAAAATGGAAGTTTTTCATTTGCAACATAGATTATAACAACACAATTCCTAATTGTGATAAAAACATATACCTTTCCTCTAGAAGACATAAATCAGAATGCTAAAGATGCAACAACTGCTGTTAGGTTTTCTCAACTATAGAAAGAGTTTAGTAGACTAGAGTTAATAAAAAGAACAAAGAAATTAACTAAAAAATTGAAAGAATCACAACATCATAGAAATTAAGAAGTAAGGGTCAAATGATAAAGAAAATGAACATTGAAGTAAAATAGAAAAAACATATAGAATTATTATATAAATAGATAGAGTAGAAAAAAAAATTTCTACTCCATTTTAATTATAAAGAAAATAACACTAAATATTTGAAAAAAGAAAATAACACTAAATATTTCAAAAACAATTACAAGAAAACATGTCTTTTGCAATTCTCTAAGCTTCACGCTACTAAGAAAGAAAAGAGACCCCATATTCTTTTGCAGTTCTCTAAGCTTCACGCTACTAAAAAAGAAAACAGACCCGTATTTGAGTAGGAAAAATATTTCCACTCCATTTCAATTATAAAGAAAACAACACTAAATATTTCAAAAACAAGTACAAGAAAGCATGCCTTTTGCAAATCAATCGAGATAAGTTCGACAAATTACAAGTAGACCTTTTTTCCAGCAGAAACTACAAGCAGACCTGTTCCTTCAAGGAAGGTGATCTTCATTGAATTATAGACAGAAAATAATTGACATTTACTGTACTGTGGTTGAAATATGTACTGTGGTTGAAATTTCAACAGAAAATGGCTGTCATTGACTATTTTAAACGTCGGGACTTTGTATCATCAACGTTTTTATACGTGAAAAACTACATGTAATGGTTGATGGTGTGTCCATTTCAATTTTTGTGAAAATTAATTTTTCAAATTTTGTTGATTATTGCTTTAGTCTACTAAAGCACTCATAAGAAAATATAAAATTCTTAACCATGAGATTAATTACATGGGTTTTGTCATATTATTATTATTATGGTTTATGGTTTAATATCATAGTGTATAAATACAATTTATCTAAAAAGAACGTAGCTAATTATTTATTATTAACCAATTTAATTAAAAGTATAAAAATGAATTATTTTTAAGATAAATGTTATCTTTGTATTTATGATTATTGTTGATAATATTTTGTTTTGTGGAAAATTCTCACCATTTACTTAGTAATTATTAATAATTAAATTAAAAAATTTGAAACTTAATTTTAAAATAATTACATATATAGATGTAACAAACACAACCATGTAATGGTTGGTAACGACAGAGAAGCCATCAATATGCAACAAGTTGCTAAATGGACAAAAGAGAATGCAAATGAATGCGTTCAAAATGACAAGGCCAATCAAGTACAATATACTCCAAGAAAAATCTTATGGGGAGATTTTCAGTACTTGTGAAACTACCAAAAGAAGACACATAAACTCTTGGAGTCACAGATACCAAAGCAAGGTTGTAAGGAAAATATATAGGAATTGGGAAAATTAACTACTGAAGGTAGTGTAGTGTTACAAAGACCAAAATGTTCATGAATGATTTCAAATATGGACATCTTGAACTATTATAAATGAATTACGGGTTAAATGCAAATCATCTCTATTCCAATGAACCAAATATCAAATGTAATCTTCGAACTATGCATTGATTTTACTTCCGCATTGATTCAAATAAAGTTGATAATGGAATTATTCAAAGAATCAAAAAATAACTTGTGCGAATGAAATCATCCAAGTATTTTAGTAAAAACTTTGATGCAGGGCTGGCCTGCATATAACCAGGATCTTTTAAAATCTCTCTTGTGGAAACTTGATTAGTTCACAATGATCATAAGACCATTAAATCTCATATAAAAGCTTTCATTTAAATTAAAGGTCTTCGCAATTCAGCAGCAACCATGAGTCATATTTTATGAGGAATGAATTACCAAATTGAAAACACAACCAGTTTCTTGAAAACTCAACCTAAATGAGTCACCTCCACAACATATATTCATACCCTCAATCCAATGTTATGAATATCTAATGAACTTTGGATTTCAAGATCCAATTCAAAACAATCACAAGTACAAACAACACCTGCGTATGGCAGGTAACATAGTCGTCTACTTGAAAACAAACCAAACATAAATATAGCCGGCTTATTACGAGTTGTAAGAGAAAACGCCGAGTTCAGATGTCCCTACTGCCCAACAAAGCCTTAAAATTGACCCCACTTCCATAGCTAACTCTGTTTAGCCTTCTTAGACAGATTAAATTGCATTGATGAAGCATCTTTTTCAGCTGACAGAAGATCCAGAACTCCCAACTCCGCGCAACAGTATCTAGAGAACGCTACATGAAAGTGAGATGCAATCTCACGTAACACATTCCACGCTCTTCATAAATCAGACATCATCAATATCGAGAATGTGCTGTCAAACCTCAACATTCTCCAATTGATACACACGGATTTCAATTATGATAGCTCTGCCTATATATGCATCGACGGTTCCAGCTTTTCGGCGATCGCAACAATCTATTAACTCTAACCTCCTACGCGATGCGGAATCGACAATCCCTCTTTCTGGTCTGGAACTCGTTGCCAAAAGAAAATAACGCTCTCCCTCTACGCGCACAGGTAGGAACCAGAAACTGATGATTTAATTCAATATTGTGCTCCACGGTTCTTTCCAACAGCTTCTCTCGGGGGTACGCTACCTCATTTAAACATTTAAAGCGTGACTACACATAGTATTCTGGCTCTGTCAGCCGACAACAGTATAGTTCTATTGTCATGAAACATGCTAATTACTCTGGCTCTTATTATTTTAACCATGAGAATTATGTCCCTAATCTCAAAAATAAACTCCCATTTCCGCAGTAGTTTCATATAGAATTGAAATCGAAGGACAGAGGCTGCAAAATTGTATAAATCATGCATCCGCTCTCATTCTGAGAATTCTCTCCAGAGCTGAGGTTTGGCGTACTCTCGATAAAGATCTGGTTTAGCTTTATGTCCAGAGGAAGGGGCTTTATGTCCAAGATTCAATACAACTAAGGATTAAAATACCACCTCTTACACTCAGATATATGTCTTGTACATGCAATGATTATTCATAGTGATTCTCGATGTGAATTTAACACATATAATTATCATTTCTTCATAAATTCAACAACGCCATGAACTTCAGGAAACAAATATACAATTTCTCAATCAACCAATCTATACAAACTGGAACAAAACAATAACTTACAAACTTGTGTTGGCCAGATAATTAGAATTGATGGCCCTTTACAAACTGCCCGAAGGCTCCCAACCAGAAACCTCTCACACTCTCTGATGTTTTCTGCCTTTGGGCTTCATTATTTATAAAACTTAGCATGATTAAAAAAATCCTAAAATCACTCAACTAAAACTCTAACTCTACATGCAATGCATACAAAGGTCTATTGATGCTTTATTCCATCTTTTCCTGTTTTAAGAACAAGAAAAGCCTCCTTATCCCATAATGATCCACATTCATTGCTTTATGCCTAAAAGCACTCTCTATTTCCTATTTTCTCATTTATTTACTTTGGAAACAACTAATTAATCACACTGACTTGTAACTTAGGAAAATAATTCTAGAATGCTTGACACCGTATAACTATTATTTACAATAATTTCTCTTGGGCTGAATGCTCCCGCATCAAACTTGAACAAAGAAAAGTAGTAAAATAAGCACAACACTTCCAATAAGATGAAAGTACATTGCATGCTCCTTTGACATGGTCTCTAATTGTGGTGCAAGTTGTTGGGGCCTTCCAAGACATATGTGAAGTATCAAGCCATTGTATTGTTGCAAACAATAGAGGAAACATAATAATGAGGAATCCACATAAAATTGAACTATATGGTTTGATAAGGTACTACTCAAAGTTCCATAAGTATACACACTCTACTTTGGAAATAATGAATTATATGAAGAAGAGGGCCAAACTGAATGAAGAATTTGAGTGTACAAATAGTTGATATGAGCATCTTATACCCATTTTGAGGGGTCTGAAGACAAGCCAAAGAAGAGGGTAAATCTTTCGAAATTGATATGAAAAGAGATTTCATAGCGTGAACAATAGATTTAATTGCACTTGTGTAGGTTGAGGTGCCTTTATTTGAAATAAGTCGAATACTACATGGAATGAATATAAATCCTAAGATGAAGAATAATTACTTGCTCCGTTAATTACTTAGACATTGCATGAACAATTTTTGTCAAGGATGAGAATATCATTAGCTCTAAGTCAAGTTGAACGAGGTTGTTGTAGTTGAGATAGATCCACCAACTATAGAGGCACATGTTTTTCATCAATGAATGGGAAATCCCACCCACGAGTTGAGTTTTTATAAAAATTATTATTTGAAAGCTTAGGTTAGTCTTTCATTAAGCCAAATGAAAGTTTAAATAGATTTACATAAAGAGAACAACCTCACAATACTAGTGTGCGAGATCTTAAGGAATATCAACTAAATGAAATAATAAACCCAGTTAAAGATATGATCTCAACTAGTGAAAAGCATAGGAAACTAAAGGCTATTCATCACGCCAAACCAATAATGATACTCTCACAATACAAAGAATATATGGACATAATAATTATCGATAACCTACCCTGAAATAATAGATAATCTACCCTAGTGACCTATCATACCTACCTAATCTACCTCGACAACATAATTAACCATTCAAACTCATATAATGCACTAACCCACCTAAGCCACCTAATTTCTAATGCACCTCTTTAGTCTACCTAACCTTCTTATCCATTGGCCCATATGATCTACTAACTATCTAGCCCATATAACCTATCCAACCCACTAACCTAAATAATACATTCAACCCACATAACCATGTTGACCTAACTTACTTGGGTCCACTCTAAGTGGAAGCTAGTGAGAAGATAAGACACATTAGATTGACACAAATGGGTCTATAACAACATAATGAGATGCTACTTCGATAGTAACAAGATGTGAGTTAAATTTCAATGGGAGATTGAAAGGGATTATGTTGATTGGATGTTAACGAAACAATGTCACAACATAAATACAATGCTAATAAGATGAAAATAGACTATAATTAGTATTTTAAAAAGGATATAAGAACATATAAATTGATGCAAGAGGATGCAGAAAAGGGTTCCCAACTAAGACATAGAAAATAACTCCATGTATCCCTTTTCCCAATTTGAGCACTCAAGGATGTGAGAAAAGGAAGATAAATAACACATTATAGTAGTGACAACATTTCCATGCAATATAATGTGGTTAAATATAAGGATAATGTAATTATATTTTTAATACAACAACTGAAGCAAGAAAATGAAAATATCCTAACAAATGACGTGTTAACTTTGAGGATTTATATTCTTAAGAGAAATCATTGCAAAATACTACTACAACAATGATTGTCACAGCTAATGTTTTCATTTTCCTAGTACAATGAATTTTAGCATTATGGGAGAAAATAGTAGATAAACACATTAAGTTATGAAAGTTGAAGTAGAAACTATTGGGGAACCGAAAAGCATGATATTTGGGGTATCATAAGAAGATAAATATCCTCAAAATGGAGATTTTTCATTTGCAACATAGATTATAACAACACAGTTCCTAATTGTGATAACAACATATACCTTTCCTCTAGAAGACATAAATTTGAATGCTAAAGATGCAACAATTATTGTTAGTTTTTCTCAACTACAAAAAGAGTTTAGTGAACTAGAGTTAATGAAAGGAGTAGAGAAATTAACTAGAAAATTGAAAAAATCACAACATGACGAAAATCAAGAAGTAAGAGTTAGATGAAAAAGAAAATAAACATTGAGGCAAAATAAAAGAAACATATAGAATTATTATATAAGTTGATAGAGTAGAAACAATGTTTCCACTCCATTTTGATTATAAAACAAACAACACTAAATATTTCAAAAACAAGTACAAGAACACATGCCTCTAGCAATTTTGTAAGCTTCAAGCTACTAAAAAAGAAAAGAGACCCGGTGTTTGAGTAGGAAAAGTATTTCCACTCCATTTCAATTATAAATCAAATAACACTAAATATTTCAAAAACAAGTACAAGAAAGTATGCCTTTTGCAACTCGCAAAGTGTCAAGCTACTAAGAAAGAAAAGAGACCCATGTTCAATTTTTTTAAAAATAATGCATTACATAAAACTCTCAAATTAATAGAACAATATGACTTATTTATGGAAATACATTTAAATTCATTTATTATACCATTCTTGTTACAATTAATATATTATGTATCAATTTCTTTTACCGTTATTCCATTCTAAATAGTCATGTTTTTTTTTTTTCTTCCAATGTAATTTATTTTGATCTTTACAAAGATACTATATAATAGAAATGACAATAGCTGAATTACTTAAATCACAAGTGTATAAGGTAAAATATATGAATTTATAAAATATAGTACATAAGTTTATGATTCAATGTTAAAAACATAAAAGGAAAATAAAACAAAATAAGTGATGCTTTAAGTATACATGTTCATGCTTTGGTGGGAGAATGGGTTAACAGTATCAATATAGATTTTTTGGAACATATTAAAAATTGAAAGCAACAAGATCATAAGTATCTAGAAGTTCAACAAAAATTACAACAAATGGAAGCTCTAGGATATGCTGAAAATTATGAAAAATTGCTAGCCTACCGAAATAGATTGTATATTCCCAATGTGAGTATGCTAAAATAAATGATACTGGATGAATATCACAAGAAATTATATGCAAGCCATCCTAAATACCAAAAGATGATAACAACATCAAGGAAAAACTTGTTTTTATCAAGAATGAAGAAGGTGGTGGAAGAATAGTTAGCAAAATGTATAGAATGTCAACAAGTAAAAGTGGAATGTCGACACCCTGCTAGATTATTGAACCCACTACCCATTCTCGAATGGAAGTGGGAAGTTATTTCATTGGGTTTTATTATAAAATTACTAAGGAGAAGACAACAAAATGAATCCATCATGGTGGTAATGGACACTTTGACTAAATAAACACATTTTATACTAGTGGAGTCTACTTTTCGAACCACACAGATTGTTACTATATTCATGAAGGAAATTTTTTGATTGCATGGAGTACCGAAGATCGTAGTTTCAAACAAAGATGCAAAATTTACCTTCATGTTTTGGAATTTTTTGTTTGGGGCCATGGGAACTAAATTAAATTTTAGCACTGCATATCATCCTCAAACAAATTGATAGAAAGAAAGGACCAATAAGATATTAGAGGATATGTCGCAAATGTACGTCGTGGATGGGCCTACTAAATGGGAGGAATTTTTACATTTAACAAAATTTTAATATAACAATAACTATCAAACTTCGATAAAAATGAGTCCTTTTGAAGCTTTATATGGAAGAAAATGGCATACACTACTTAGTTGGAGTCAATCAAAACATGGATTGATGTTAGGATAGGATGCTTTGCAGGAAATGGAACAGGTGGTACGAAATATTAGACAGAACATCGAAACTGTACAGGCTAGGAAAAAAATGTATGTGTACAAGAGAAGAAGTCATAAATAATTTAATATTGGGGACCATGTTTACTTAAGAGTAAAACCCACAAAATGTACCTTATGGTTCTATGGGTCTTTTTAAATCTTGGACAGAATTGGTCCAATAGCATATCAACTCAGTTTTCCCAGAAATTTTAAAGTTCACAATTTATTTCATGTGTCCTTATTAAAGAAACATGTTCATGATGGTTCTCACATTATTAATTACAATATAATACAATTGGAACTCGACGGAGCTTTCATGCCAGATTCACTCGGCATCTTAGATCAAACAGAGATCTTCCTGAAGAATTGAGTCGTCGTCAGGGTTAAAGTGTAGTGGACACACTTTATACCTGACGAGGCTACTTGAGAGCAGGAGGATACAATGAAAGAAGCTTATCCAACATGGTTCAAGAATTATGCAAATGAATGATTAACACCAAGTATGGTGTTAATTTAAAAAAGAGGGGGAAGATGTAATAACCCTCTGTTTCTATGTAATTATATTTTTTTTTTTAGATTGAACTATTTTTAGTTGTGATGACTAAAAATCCATGGCAAAAATCGAATTAAAATAAACAATAAATTATCGTGATGTAATAAATGAATTTTATTAATGAAAAGGAAAACTAGAAATTACTTGGGAAAGGAACACTTGAGTTAAAGAGAGTATTTGTAAGATCCGGAAACCAATGTTGATGGGTAAGATCAAGACAATCTTCCCTTAAATCACTGCTTAAAATCCCTAGGGGTTGATTAATAAGATTTAATATGATTAGTGATAAATCTATTAAATCACTCAGTGTCAAAAAAATACGAAGTAAGGGTGAATAAAATGTCGTAGGAGGAAAATACGAGATTGAAATAAAAAGGAGAAGATAACCTTTTATAAAAAAATAAAAAATAAAAGAAGAGAAATGACTAGGCTAATGGGTTAGAAGACCCTAGAAATCAGATGCCACTAAGGAATGATCTGCTAGGGATGTAAGGGATAAAATAATTTATCTGGAATCAAAAGAGTTTTTTAATTCCATTGGCAATTAGTATCAGCTCGGGAGAACTAGTGATTCAGTTCCCAGTTGGGTAGATAGTGTGCTTCCCAAGTAAAGTTTCTACAATAAATCTGGTTAGTAAATATGTATATGTTATTTCTGTGAATGGAATGAATTCTCGTAGAGCATTGTATTGGATCTCAGCTTTAATAACTATGTGTGAGAATTTTCCTGTGAATGTTCATATTAAATAATTTTGTGGAAGAACGACTTCTATATCAAGTCCATTTAGGAAATTTGTGCATGTTATTTCTGTGAATGGAATAAATTATGGTAGAGTATTGGATTAGATCGTAGTGCTAACGATTATTTGTGATTGTTACCTTGTTAACATTTCTATTAAATAATTTCGCGGAAGGTATAAATTTTATGCAGAATATTCGGATTGATCTGAGTACTAAGCATTGCGTGTGTTTGTTTTCCTTTAACTAGATAATTAAGTGAATGATATAAATCTTATACAAAATATAGTACAATGAAAAATGAATTCCATTTATATATTTGAGTTTGTTGATGCGGTCAAAGGATATTTTGTGAAGCTATACTGATCTCACTGTTGGAATTAATACAATGGTTAACTCAAACATGTAAAGTGAATAGCATAAACTTAGCTCGATGTGTAAAGGAAATACTTGTGGGAAGTTGCAAAACATTGCAGCAACTAGGAGTAATATATTGTCATTTTACGAAGCAAATGGAAACAATTTCAACATTTCAAGAGTGTTAGAATCAATATACGTATGTGTATAGGAAATTGAAGATATGTACAATTTATAATTATTTCTATTGAAAAAAAAAAACTTATTTTTGTAGGAAGGCGCTAAAGGCATTTGCGTGAAGAAAGCCTTACTAGTAATGCAAAGAGTATTATGTAATTTTATATATTTTAAAATCATAAGAATGAAACAGAACATTTAAGGATTTTTATCTAAGTCTCTATCACAAACAACTGAGTTAAAAGAAGTAAATATTAGATGTGCATAATTGCCTACCTAGTGAGTTGGTGATTAACGTTTCTACTTATAATGCACCGATCATGACATCTACTTAAGGAATTGTCGCATATTAAGTTCATTTCAATAGAGAAAGGAAGTAATTATACCATTTTCTATTCATTCAAACTATTCAGATAGTGAACATAATTCCACAAGAATGAAATAGGAAATTCTACAGTTTATTTCTAGAACATAATTGATTTAACATACAATCCCATATGAATCTCTATTCTAAAGGGTAACAATGTGCAAGAATTCAGACAAAGAAACGATGACCATGAAGCCCCAAAGAATGGAGGTATAAAACTAGAATTATACATTGTACACTGAGTCGCTTAATTGATTACAAAACCTAACGATTTAATATATATACTTAAAATATAGGAGTAAATTTGGCATATGATCACTACAGTTTGAGAGGTCGGAAATGACCACTCAGTTAACTCTTGGCTTCTCAAGATAGACTCAATATTGCATTTGTGGCACGAGCAAAGCATCTCAAAAATAAGAAAAAAAGAACCTATTTTTTTAACCGAACTGAGCTAGGATGGTTTGAGTTAGCAGTTGTAATGCTGTTTCTCCAGTTAGCATGGATATAGGGAAATGATATGCGGTCATACCTATAATGCAGTAAAAGGAAAACATAAGACAAGGAAAATTACATAGAACAAAAATGTGGAGTAACATATACAATAGGTGCACTATTATGAATTTACCTTGTTAGTGAAAAGTTGGTCATAGAAGGAATCTCGCCATATTTTTCAAATTTTTTTTGAGAGAGAGCTATTGGAAAACGAATAACTAGATCCAAGTAAATAAAAATGTAAAAGAGCAAGGGAAGAAACAAGATGAACTCGCAAAAAATAAAAAATAAAAAATTTACATACTCATACCCATGTATCGAAGGAAGATATGTCCATGAGACTGTAAATTCATTAGGTAACCGTAAGTGAAGAGGTCCCTCAGGAAATGAAAATGAATCCATGAAAAAGGAAACAAAGAGAATAAGATAGAGGCAAGGAAAAAATTATATAATAAGGGTTATAAATGAGTGCAAGGTGCATAAGTCCAAATTGTCCCTATAAGGGTACCTGTGACACCTAAACAAAACAAAAGAAGTTAAATGGCAGTGAAAGAAAAGGGTCAATTGTTGTAGCAATGTTTCTCTTCCAGGTGACTGGAAAGGTATGCAGTCCGAACCTTCTACTCAACCATGACGCACCAAGGCATGAAAAAAAAATATAAACCCTAGAAGCTAGGGAAATATAGAAAATAAAATCATTAACAAATTCCAAAACTGGTATGAAGGAAGACAAACTTGATAACTGAGTGAAGCATCAAAAAAATTAGTAAGAGTCGAAATAGAATAATAAATGCATTACCAAAGAACGTAGGAACCATATATAATTTTTCACCAAAAGGTAAGATTTTCTTACCTAGTAGTAGAGGAGGAGTAGGCATTGCCATGGTCTTGGAAAATTCCTTTAAAACTTTCAACCCTTGTTAATGATCGCCATGATTGTTGGACATATTATCCCTCACACTAAGGAAAAGGATCAAATGGGTTGGATACCTAGTGAATAGATAGAGTGAGGGTTCTTGAGGGTGGTATTGATTGTTAGATCAACTGAATGAATTGCCATCGTCCACGCTGGAATATGTTACAGCCCATGTGAAGTTCACGTGAACCAGGGTTGCATATCCACTAATGATTCCCTCGTAGCATTGAGAACCATAGGTGCCACCTATGGGTGGTTTACGTGACTATTAATGTAGCGAGTCCGCTCGAATGACTGTAATTCACCCCTTGCAATTAAAATATCCCATAAAATTTATGTTGTGACCAACAATGTAGGTAGACACAAGCTAAGTTCAATGTGAAGTGTACCAAGGAGGAAGAGTATAGCGTATAGGTCCCTTCACCATCAAACATGTTTGTCATCTTCAATCCTCTTAGTATCAGAAAGATGATACACTCTTTTGCCACAAAGTGATTTGGAAATGGACCAACATCTAGTTTCACTTCTAAGATCATCAGAATTAGTTCTTATCTTTGCAATGATCATTTTGTTTTTAACACTAGTCAAGACAAAAACATAATACAAGCTCATCATAAAAGGGACATTGTTCACAAAAACATCTTCCAAAATACATTTTTTTAGGTCATTCACAATTCAATTTTATAAATTTAAAACAAACTAAGTTATCCCAATATTATATATTATAAAATTTATTTTATCATATATTTCAAAATAAAAATGATTATTTTATATTAAAAAAAATATTATATCAATATTTTAAAATTTTAAAATATATTAATTTTAAAGTATTTATTCATATTTTCCCTCAAATTATACCAACATTTGTAATAAATTTATAAGAAATATGAATGTTTATAATCCATGGTTTTAAGTATGAAATTTTCTATTGGATAGAAATTATTTTCTTTTGTTCAGTTAGAAAACTATTTATTTATTATTTAATTAAATTATTTGTTATCAAATTAAGAGAATTATTTAATTTATAGTTAATATTTTAATTAAAGTGATTGATTTA